>PPHD01005921.1:0-25466 GCA_002909625.1 Bambusicola thoracicus | reverse complement strand
TTGCTACATTGTTGTGCTTAAGCTCCTCCGATCCTGCTTTGAACAATGAAGAGTTTGCAAGGAAAAGCCTTAAGACACTTGGGATGTCACTTTTCAAAGGCACCCTTAGCTGCTTTGTAGGCACGATCCATTCATATAACAAAGTTGTTGCTAAACTTCAAGCATGAAAAGATCAGTGAATAAACCCATTGTTAATTTTAAAAGCAATTTCAAATGCCTTTACAATTAAGCCATTTAATTTCCATTGGTTTAATTTTAATCATTTTTCATTAATGTAAGCTAATTTGCAAGCTAATCTAATAAAGTAGCATGAAACATGAGGAGCACTGCATTAAAATGAAGGAAGTTCTGTTGCTTGCAGCTCATTAAGGTTCTTGAAGTTTAGAAGACTAATTACTGTCTAAAAATGCTTTTGTTTACCTCAACCTTTTGAGAGTTCTTATTTTATCCCACAGTTTAAGATTCACGGGCCAAATCACGAGTACATGTAACTTGGAAGAGCTCCAATAAAGTCAACAGAGCAATTTATACCAGTTGAGAAGTAAGCTTTTTGTTTGTTTGCTCACTTGTTTTTGACGGAAGTTGATAAAAGCTTGCCTTTGAAAGAAATATTTTGGAGCAAACATTAGCAAGCTACAGTGCATCTTCTTGTGCCCAGTAGAATCTGTAGGGCATTTTGCATTGATTCCAGTGAGAGAATATTCAGATTCTAAAATTCATGCTATACAAGAGTTGACTAAACATTTCTTCTATTTTCTTATAAAGCATAAAGCAGAGTGCTTAATTTATGCCTGAAATAGATCTTAAATATTATAAAATAGTGTACCAGTCCTAACTTGCAAATTGTTGGTGAGAGATACTACATCACAGCCATTGATAAATTACTAATAGATTTATGATAATATCTGAAATTGTTTTGCTTCAATTTTCAGCTATTTTAATAACTAGACTGAGCAGTTCTTTATCAGAATTTTTTATCTGTGTAGCTTTCACGTTATTATGAAACTTTTGTTTTGTTTTTTCTTTCTTTTCTGTCATTCCTTTCTGATCAACTGTGAATGTTAATTATAGTCTAACTCTAGTTCTAGTGTTTACTCTCTTAAAGATAGCTGTGGTCATACAACCAAGAGATTAGACAAAAATACTTTCCTGAAGGCTGCTTTTCACATCTGGAAATACACAGTGTTTGCTGATGCCCAGCATAGCAAGTGATCCAGGTCACTGTGCACCACTGATGCATTCCCCTTACTTGCCATGAATTTTTTTAGTATTTCTTATTCTCCTTACATAGTACAGGACTAAGAACTGTGCCAGAATATTGCATGTGTTGTGAGAAAGCTAGTTTGGTGAGAAATCTAGATATAAATGTGATAGTTGTGTGTTGTGAACACTGATCTTAAAATACAATAAAACATCCTGTACTTTATTGCTTAAGGTATAATAAAGAAATCCAAAACCCTATTGTATAAAAAGGGAAAAAAATAGGATTAGCATTAAAGTAACAGTAAAAGTTTTCATTATTTTCCTCAAGAACACAGGAAATACTGAAATGCTTCAACCTTCAGAAAAAAAAAAAAAAAAAAAAAAAAAAAAAAAAAAAAAACACTTTTTTCACACACAGTGCCTTTTTCCCAAGCATCACTCTGGAACCTCCTGTATGAGTTTCACCCACTTTTTCAGTGGATGGGAGAGATGGATGAAGCATGTGCCTCAGGGATAGCTTTAAACCTGATCCTGACACAGTTTCAGTTTGCTGGTTTGACCTTGTTCAGCTACTGAGGGCCTTAGGGACTGCACTGAGATGGAGAGTGCCTCTGTACCACTGGCTCTGTCCATCTGTCTAGATCACTGCACAAATCTAACAGAATGATTTTGCCCTTAAACAGACATAAATACTGCTGTGTAGGCAGAATAAGAGCCTCCTCCTATGCAGGAAAGCTACAGAACCAAATGCTGGTCTTGCAGTGCACTTGGGCAAAGAACAGTGAGCAATCTTATCCCAAGTGACATTTCAGCAAGGCATATAGTGAAGTTAATCAAGCATCAGTGTCCTTGGGAGAGAGAGAGAGATCAGAAACTCTTCCTGATTTGGATTTTTCATTGTTACAGAAGCTGTAGCATTGAACACAGGGTAATAGTATTCATAGCTTACAAATAAGATGTGAAATAGAGAGTCCAAAACTGAGAATAAAATGAGTGTTATTCTGGACAAAAATGAGGCTCTTGTATTTTAAAATAATGTTTTAAATACTATAAAAGGAAGATAAGAATGGGAGTATTTGAATGGTGATGTATATCATTACATATTTATTTAACTGTCACTAAGACAACTGATTTTCAGACGCTCTAACCCAGATATAAAAAAATGCTAAATTTCCCCTTCTTTCTTTAAGTGAAGTGTATTATATGACCCCACTAAAATTCCACATGCATAAAGATTTCTGTGAAAAAAATGTTTTATAAGCAATGCAATAGCTGTGTATGCAATTAAAGATTTGGCCCTATGCCTGTAAATGGACTACAAACACGGTAATGCAGTTTCTTTTTGATAGAATATGAAAAGAAAATACAAATTTGGCCACTGAGCTGAGTTACTTGGTATTGTTCAAGCTGTGGTCACCTTCAAAGAAGAAGGCACAAAGAAGTAGTAGTTTGGAAACACTATTGTGTATGTAATAAGCTGCCGCAGGGATTTGTGGCACTCCTTCATTTGTGAAGACTATCTCCATACAAAAGCCATTTCCATGAAGAAAGGTTAATCCAAAGAAAAATCTACTACTAAATTCAGTGGGCTGGGAAATCAGTCCCATTATGGTTCCCATGCTATCAATAGATTCTGAAGACGGCCCCTAGAAACATTCTTTCAATTTTTAAATTACAAAGTAGGATTACAAAGCGAGTTAAAATGATTTGTCAGAAAAACCTTTTATAAAACTGCAAGTAACTGAATATGAATAATTTCAGATGCAGATATTCACACTAGAAAACTACTTCCATACTGTACATGTATAAGAAAATTGTTATTTTTGCAAGAGAATGGCAATTATTAAATCACTGGGAACTGGTTAAATCTATAGGATTGTGGATGTGACCATTAGAAGTATGAACAAGTAATAGATTTTTTTTTCTTCTAAAAATCTAGTTGCTCTTTGTTATATCAAGAGTAATTCAGTTTGCTGAGTGAGTCTCTGAGGTCACTCTCTCTGTTTTCTATCATTTTCTGGGTGGATTTTTTTCTATGAATACTTCGTAATTCAGCTGAACATGAAATGTTTTTCTATTTCATAAGAATTTGCTCTGGTTGAAAAAAGTTTAAAAACATTGAAAATTCCAGAATGCTCATTAACTTTTACCTGAACACACACATATGTATAATATTTTCAAGGAAAAAAAAATATTCTTAGAAATGCTAAAACAGGATTTTATCAAGATCTTTCACCTAGGTTTTTCTCTAAGATAAATATTGAACTTGAGTACTGTTATTTTTTATTACAGTAAAATATAAACAAAATTATATTGAAATGTCTTTTTCTTTTTTTTAACATTTCAGTAAAGTGATTTAACTACTATGAATCATTTGAAGTGTTAATGACTTCATGAAGAAAGCCAAAATACTGAGGTCACAGACACTTGGGCATGAGGCTCAATTTAAAGGAGACAAGAAGCAAGTTTTGCCAAACTGAAACATTCAGGTAACATTTTCTTCATGTATAGGACAGATGTCACAATCTGAGTCTATAACTGTACTCCATTTCCATCCTCATGTTCACATGTGAGCAAAGTCTTGGAGTTAAGCACAGAAACTAAACAGTTCAAACAAAAAATGTTGCTGCAACAAAAAGTTCTCAAAATGGCCTATATAGAATTATCATCTTGAAAATGTGCTATCTCCTTATTCACAGAGGTCACTAAAGCCATTTTATCAATCTGAAAATTTAAGAGCAAATTAATGTATTTTACAATCTAGGAAGAACGCATTTGTAGTATAAATAAACCCAGAATCATTGGGTTTGCTTAAATACACCTAAAAGTTAAATCAGATCTATTGCAACTTTGCTGGACAAGGTAAATGACATGCGTTTTTTTTTTTAGGATGCTCAGAATAATCTCTGTCTGCCAGCTGATTAATTGCAGCAAAAGAGCTGGTTCTGATATGTCTATCTTTTCTCCTGAAACATAAGTTAATCAGCTTGAAATAGAGGGAAACTAAATCCTGGTACAGTCAGAAGTTCAACATTCTCAGGTACCCTGAGGCTATGTGAAAACCAAAGGAAAAGTAAAAAAAAAACAACAACAACAAAAAACCTTTATTAAAGGAGTGCTGATCATTGTAAACTTGAGAAACAGAGAAACAGGAGGCTCCTATTGCTTTTACAATAAACATTGTGCAAATAAACATTTACATGTTAAGGAAATATATCTTCTAAACTTACAATACTTTTTTTCAGTAATATATTCCATTACTCATGGAAGGTTCTGCAGATAAGGGTAAGATGGTGATCTAAGAAGAAATATGTGTTAATAACTGTTTCTTAGCAGATCTATCACCAGTGTTGGGGAAACAGCCTGTATGAATCCTGTGTGACATTACCACCCAGACCTATGACTGCAGCAGAGACCAGGTCTATGATAGTATGGCTATTTTATTAGATGTCCACTGTGACATTGTTCCAAGAGGTAAGGGTGCTTTAGTTAAGCCTAAATTGTACCCTTTTATGGGCTCTCTATGTCCAAATATTTTAATTGCAAGAGTGACTTCTCAAATAGTGATGAAAGACATAAAGATAAGTGACCAGTGTAAATTAAATTCTCTACAGCTTTCTCCAAAACTCCTGGCCACGTAGCTCAAGTCTGTACATTTCTGGATTCAAATCATGGTAGAATAGTTAGAGGTTTTGACTTTGGTTATATAAGTAATTGTTCCAGATTAAATCTCTGCCTTTTCCTCTATGCACTTTGCAAGCTCTGGAGTTCATGAGTGAATGAATTTAGCCACGCTGAAAGCATTAGTTGATCAGCTTCACTGTCATCAGCAGATGTCACTGCAGCCATTAGTAACTAATGAATTGTTTAAGAAGATGTAATGGCTAATTTGTCTGGTCAAAAAGGCATAAACACAACCTCTAAGAATTGCCTTCTATTAAGACACAAGAAAAAAAAACAAGTTCATTGCCCTTTAATTTTTAAATAGAATGAGTTCCAAATCAATTATGGATCTGAGACAAATTACCTGGTGAATTTGTGGCATCTTCTGAGATGCTGATGGGAGAAACCTAGCAACTGTGCAATACTTAAGGTGCCAATGAATCAGGTAAAGAGACCAGAAAATTAGATTTATGGAAACATAATATGAATGAGGTGGCTCCCAAAGAATCTTTAAATGTGTTTGTCTACCATCAAGTGGTTTTTAATAACAAGCATTTATATATAAAGATGTTTTTCTGTGCAAATTTGAGGGAAGAAAAAACATTTTATGACTGACTTTGGGTCTCTAATAGTGTATGAATGGAGAGGAAAGTAAGATAGAACTTTAAGAAGACAGCCCACCTAACTGTCTGGATTGTGGTCTGAGTTATTAGTGCAACTGGGACTTGCTCTTTTTTTTTCTTTTCTTTTTTGTCCCTCTTAGGACTGCTGTAGTTTAGTTTCGAACCCTGAATCTGTTTAATGATGTGTTTTCACTCGGTTAGGAGGACAAAGTTTTGCATTTCAAATTATAGAAAGATCACTGACCATTGTTTACAGTCGGGGAGAAAAGAACAACAACTGAAAATGATGAATAGGCACTGGGACTTACCTTTCTACACCCACAGAAACAGACATCAGCTCTTACAGAACAGAAGTAATAAAAAGATAAGGAAAAAAGACTTTCTAAAAAGTGAAGAAATTCTATTGCACAAGGAATCCCTCCTCACAGCAGACAACTGGACTGCTTTGTAAAGTTGTGATGAATTATGTGCCACTGTAGTTCAGATTGTTTCTTAAATCACGTTTTAAAAATACCTCAGTATTGAACATTATTGTTTATACACTAAGAGCACAATTTATATTAAGAAACAACTACTTATTACGGTATGAGATTTAAAGGAGAAAGCTTTAGAAAATGATTTGCAGTTTCAAGATAGAAATGGGTTATGTTTTGCTTAGATTGAGAATGGATTATATGAGAAAGAAGTAAGTACATTAGGACTTTCTTTTTTTCCCTTTTCCATTTCCATCATATACACAGTAGAAACACTGCAAGGATTTTAGGTATTTATGTTATTTGAATAGAGGATAAATTACTTCTGAATTTCTCATGTCCTAATGAAAATTCTTAGGCTCTGGATGCAAGAAAGCAAGTTTGAAACTGAGCTATGTGCTTTACAATAGTCTCCTGGAATTTCTGTTCATGCACTCTTGTATCATGGCTTTAAAATACTCTTCAGAATTCTGTTTCAAACGAATTATCAAAATACAGACAACAAAAAACCAAACAACTTTAAGTGATCTCAGTAAGTCTCCCTCTTCTAGGCAAGATCAACCATGAATGTATATTGATTAATCTTTCTAGTCACTTCATAAAAAATTACCATAATGGACACTATATGGCATCTCTAACCAGACCAATCAATGTACCTTACTTGCTAATGTAAGAAAAAAGACAATATATGTATGTGTTTGTATTATCAATAACAGATTTATTTTTACATTGTAGTACAATGCAATATGGCAGCCATATAATGTTTATTAAACTTTTCATTATGATCTTTGTAGATCCATTTAATGCAATTAATGTGGTAATGTTTATGTGATGGGAACATATTAGGATAATTATCATAATGTCAGCTGCATTAACCTCTAACAAGTGGACATTGTTCTCTTCATCCCACTATGGTTTTTAGTAATATGCAAAATCAGAGTGATGGGTGGTAGGTTTTGATAATAACTTGATGGTCTAATAACCATTGTCTTCAAAGTCACTGACTGAGATCTGGAGAATAAGCTCTGAAATAATTGAACAGTTACAAAGGCAAAACAATGGCGTATTCTGCAATTCTGCAATATTGTACATGGCAAAAAAAGGTGGCAAATCAGGCAAAGTGGTGCAAAACTCCAGGTGTAACCACTTCTATTTGCTGAATACAGAGAATTAATCTCCATTGTAGAGAATATTGTTTGGCTTTTTTTTTTTTTTTAAACTTATTTTTCTTCATCTGATAGCAGCAAATATTCAGGAAGGCACAATGCTCATTTTCAGGAATTACTGTTCATACTCCCTAACTGATGTATTCAATCTTCATCATTGCAAAAGGATCAGTACAATAGTACACTGCCATTATTTTCTTTCCCTCTGTGGACAACACCAACAGTATGACTGTATCATTAAGAGATCCCTGGACCATTTGTGATATTTGTCATGCAAAACACATCTTAGCACTCAACATTATTCTCACAGGACTGACACTTTTTGGTAATAGAAATAGTTACTTAGAAATTCTCTTGTTTGACTTGAAGTACTTCACTAAGTATATTGTAGAGAAAAAATGTTTGGTGAATTTACTCTTTTTTCTTTCTTAGTAGTAAAAAATAGGACCTGTACACTATATTTGGCTTACCAATGGTCACAGCTGTGCTAATACAGCAGAATATTAATCTGTACTTTTTCACTCAGAAAAGATTTTGGAAAGAGGCATATGCAACAAACATTAGCTGCAAATAAATAAATAAAAAGTTGAGAAGCTTTCCAGGAAATGTTTGTATGTGTAAATTCAGCCACCCATGTAGAATAGGAAGCCAGGCATGCTGCATTTATCCAGAGCACCCTCATAAACCAGATTAACTGCGTTCTTGCTGAAGGATCTCATGTTTCCAGAGCATACAGATCATAGAAAAAATACCTGAATCTAAATTCCAAAAGATTTTTATTAATTTTGGAAGTTTCAGAAAACAGTTGTAGGGGTTTGTTTGTTGTTTCTTTCACAGCTTAGTATGAAGGTGCTGGTCTCTGTTTTAATTGGGATATTGCTTTCTTGAATGGGCAAACTGATATTCAGTATATGAAATCTTATCATTTTATTTTTCAGTTGATAGATGCAAGTCTTACGCTCATCTGACTTTCCAGAGCATCTGTTTTTCAAGTCACCAGCAAAAGGAAATGCAATCGTATTTATGTAACTAATAAGTACATAATGTCTGTAAGACGAGACCTGAGATTTTCAGAATCAGATTTCAGAGACTTGTAACAATCCTTACTCTATTTGAGATTTTCAGAATCAGATTTCAGAGACTTGTAACAATCCTTACTCTATTTTAGATACATGTTAATCAAATTGTAGGATAAATTAATTAAATCATCTCATGGAGTTTAAGTACAATTTCTCTATAACTTTTTTCAGAATAGCAAATTTACTGACTTTTCAGGGATAACATTAACAGAGAAGACTTGAACTTGTTTCCTAAAATACTTACCAAAGTAGTTAGTGTTAGATTCTTTTTTTTTTTTTTTTTTTTTTTTCAGGAGGAAAATCAATGCAATTCTTCCACCATTTGAAAAGATTATTTAACTAAATATTTATTAAGTTTCTGTACCGTGTGATACTCTGCATTTAAGAAAAAAAATATCAGATTCTATTTCAAATCACAGAATCTAGTGATATCCAATCTACCAACAACATATTGTGATGACATTTATTTCGTAAGATTATTATATAATGACTCGATGTCCAATGATATTAGTTTGCAAATGTAAGTGCAGATTTTGGCAGACTAGAAAACGGCTGTTTCAGACACTATGGCATTCTGATGTGATGTATTCCTTGTGGATAGTCTGATGGGAAGAACAAAGCTATTAGAGAAACTTGATAGAAGTTAGATTGAATTTATTTCATTATACCTAAGAATCAATTGATATAACTTGAACTGTAATTTGCCTTTTTTTCTCATCAGATGAAACCTTTTTACCAGGGTCATTTCTAATTGTAGGACCTGTGCTTGTAGGAGAAAATAAATGCTTTGGAACACAGCTGGGATTTTGCTAATATCTGGAGTGTGATGAAAAGGGTGGAAAAGCAGGGGAAATGATGGCCCTATCACCACCTCTTTCAGTGAGGCTTGTACAACAGACTGATTATATGAGAAAGGGAAAATTATACTAATCTAAACATAGTCTTCTTGTTCAAGTTTTTAACAGAGAGGTAACAAGCTCTGTTTGAGCTGCCAAAGAGTTGCCAAGATATGACCTTTTTAATTCTTCAGAAGATGGGGAAAAAAGATCAATGTGAAATGGGTAAGTGGGAATAATCCATATTAAATTCGTTAACATTATCAGAAATTGAATCCAATTAAATGAGGTCAATATCAAAGTTTTCAAATAAGAGCCTTTATTTTCTATTTCATAATAAGTTTTGTAGTTTTGTTTCCTCTTCCTTTTGTTTCCTAGGATATGATCATATTTGATTATGTATTGTTATATTTTATCTGGTATTCTTGTGGACTTCCTTTTGACATTTTATTTTATACAAGCTCAGTATAACATGGTAAAAATAATAGTTCATCAACTAAATATCATACTTTATCTGTAGCACTCCTGTGTTAGAGCCAAATTGGTATGTCTCTCTCTTATAAGCCCTGATTTGGGAGATTTAAATATTTC
Organism: Bambusicola thoracicus; assembly: GCA_002909625.1. NCBI lineage: Eukaryota > Metazoa > Chordata > Aves > Galliformes > Phasianidae > Bambusicola > Bambusicola thoracicus. The sequence goes on along the minus strand of PPHD01005921.1, from coordinate 15,832 downwards.
AGCTTTTTCTCTCTAGTTATGCTCAGCATCTACTTTATTTTACTCTGTCTCCAACTACCTAATTCCCTAACCAAGCTACCATAGCTCAGTAACAACAAGCTATCAACCTACCCTTGTCATTTCAGTTTTTCACACATTTTCTTAGTCTGTGTGTTTCATATCTCACTGAATTCTTATCTACCTGGTCCGCTGCCATAGGCTTGTGCTATATAACAATGCTTCATCTCTGAAATGTCAAAAATAATGAAAAAAGGAAAATCACAAAACAGATATTGGCCACAGCCACTTCTGTGGGTCCAAAGCTCTTAGACTTCTGTTCATCAAAAGTTACATCTGTTCATCTTAAAGTTACAGGTTGCCTTTTCTATCACCTGCACTGCTGCTCTGCTGTTGTTTGCCAATGGGATGCTGTGCAGCAGTGAAGGCTTCCCGCAGAAACTCTCTGTGCAGGTACTCGCTGTCAGTTAAGAGAGCATACCACACATTAGTAAGGTATTTCTCTCTCTTTTTTTTTTTTTTTTTTTTTTTTTCCTTTCCCTCAGCTATCACACAGTCTTCTCAAGAGCACAGACAAAGTTGGAGGAAAAGGTGACTTAAGAACAGGTAGCAGTTCTAAAAGTGGAGCTGTAGGTGGGATTAGGAGACATATGGTGTTTCAAAATTTCTCAGGAAAGTTGTTGAATGTGTAATCCTTACTTTTGTTACAACATTTCATCAAAAATTTCAATCATCGATTGCTTTTAAAAGGTAATATTTTTCTCCCACTTGGAGATGTGATTCTTCCCCTGGGATGAGCAGATGACTAGCCATTTCACCAGTAATAAACAGAGTCTTCAGTATCTCCTGACATTAAAACAAATCGGTATTAATGGTAAAAAAAATACAAGAGAGAACAACGGCTGATATTGTTCTCCTTTAACAGATGGATTGAGACTGAAAAGATGCAGAAAGAAGGGAAGCACTGCCCATCCTGAAGGCTGAAAAGAGTGAAGAAATAGGTGTATTTCAGCAGAGGGAAGAAGTGTAATAGTTCTCTTTAAAAGAATTAGCCTTTATCTTCACAGAGACATTTGAATATTATCAGAACTAAAGTGTTCACTATCAGAAGCATTTACCACTATTGTAAAGATCTAATTGTGAGGGTTCTTCTGAAAGTAAAAAAGAAAAATAAATTAGTATTATTAAAGGCCATCACTGCTCTTCCACGCATATGTTTCTGTGAAGTTATTTCCAAGTAGTTATGCATACTAAATATACTTTAGAAAACAATTGTACATTTTTCATTAAAGTTAAGGGTTCTACAATGTAAAAACAGTAAATTCACTATAGCATCCTTATAGACCTCTGGAGAGTATCCTGGCTGTTCTGTGCCTTTGCCACTCCTATGCCACATGTCTTGAGGATTAATTAATGACTTTTAAATTGACCACACACACATGCATAATGGGTAACCTGACTTTCCAGCTACTGTGCCATGTGAACTGTGGTATAGTCCCAAATCTCTGACCCATGATTTTGCTATTTCAGATAGTGTTGCCAGAATGATGGGGAGAAGAGTGTGAAATGCGTGTTCTCAGTCCACAACAGTGCATGCCAAACTGGAGCAATTAAATGGAATCTCTTTCTTCATTTCAAGTGTAACAGAAACCAATAAAAATGAAAATATAAGTTAATAAAGGCAGGAGCACAAGTTGCAAATATACCAAATTAGGAAAAAAATTTCAACTGACAGAGCTATACAATAAAAAAAAACTGGACCATAAGCATCTTTAAAATTTGAGTAAGTCAGTGCATAAATAGTAATCATAAGGAACAACTGATATTTGTAGAACAAAAAAGTGACTTCTCACTGCATGTCAAAAAAAAAAAAAAAAGGCTAAAATTGTATCACATATATAGGGTTAGTAATAAGTCTTTAAAGCTGAAAGCTCAAATGCATTTAGACATGTATTAGTTTTCTGTGGTTGAAGGTACCAGACAGATTTACTTTATTTATCAGCCTTATCTAGGATCATCTCCTTCCTCAAGTGGGAAGCAACGAAATGCAAGGTAAGTATATGGAGGTATGGTGTCATCTCTTTTTCTTTTTTATCTTCTTTTATTTAGTTAGTTATTTAAATATTTACCTTTGCCTTTTTGTGAGGGCGTCAATAAATTCAGTATCATATTGAAAAATATGAGTCTGATCTTATGTGCATATATAGGGAGATATGAATCCTGAGTCATTCCCTACTCAAAAATGCTCTTTGAATGTTTCACATATATTCATTTCATCTTCTCTTCCTATCTGCTTTAGTCCTCTCTCTTGGGTCTCAGCATCTGTTTACAAATCTATTCCCTCAAAAACACCAAATCCTATTTAGAACATATTCAGGACATAGCTCCTGATTTTGAAGTGATCTGTCATTTTTATGAGGAGTTTTGACTCATTTTTATGGGAAGCCTAAGGGACAAATGGCATGCAGCATGCCAGAATAGAGTGATTAGCCTGCCAAACTTGAAATCTCTAGCAAACACCCATTGCTGTTCTAATTAACTTACTACATTCACCATTTGCATAAATAAATTACTTAATTGAAGCTTCCTGAATTGCATGACTTTGCACTTTTTTTTTTAATATAGTGAAACCAGAAGTATCTGTGAAAGCATAGTGAATTTTGTAGTTTTTCTAAACAACTTCTTCCTTCTCTGTAATTCTCATTCATAAACTATTTACAAGCACAACACTAGGTTTAAATAAGATCTTTTTTGATCAAGCTATAAGTTTCCTAAATGAGACATAAATGCCATATCTTTCTAAATTAGATTTTATAATGAACAGGTCAGTACTTTTTTAAATACTCTACCAAAATGTGGCAAGCGTATCTCAATAGTAACTAAGACTTCACAAGAATCTCTTAAAGAATTTAATGGACATTATAAAGAGATGCAGCTGAATTTCTGCATTTTTCATGAGAAACAGGAAGATGAGGGAATTGTCAAGACTATGAAAACAACATTAGAAGTTAATTTTTAGTGGAACAGCCGTAAATGGAGTACAACATAATTAGGAAAGGAAAATACCATTTGTGAAAATCACATTACAACCACTCTACTAAGACAAATACTATTAAAAAAACAAAAAACAAAAATGAAACAAACAAACAAAAAAAACAAACGCACACACACACACAAACAGAACTGCAGCATGAAAAGCAGATAAAAACTATGAGAGTAATAAGAATAGATCTTCGGAAATATCCTGGGCACACCCAGTCTTTTTCAATGCTTCTCTAGTTCTAGAAATAGCTAATGCTACAAAAGTAACACATCCACATTCTGCCTACTTACAATTAAGAGCAAAGAAGCTGAGGGAAGAATTCTTCAGTCACAGGAGAAATCAAGATGAATAAATGCAATAAAATAAAATATCCCCATAGGAAAATAGATTTTGTACAAGCTAAAGAAATGTGGAGATTAATCCACTAATCATTTGCAAGCAATTTCATAAATGTGGGCAATTTATCGTTCAGTACCTAACCTTGCAAAATCAGTCCAGAATGACTTCTCTCCCAGAACCTAAATAAAGAGATCACAACATTTTAGAGTGATTCATCAGCTCAAAAACTTCCCTCAGACTACAGTGCCTTTAGCAGAATCAAATTACACTGAATATCTACAAACTCAGTATACAAAAAACGTAAATCACAACATTTATTTTTTCCTCCAGAATAACACTGATGGGTGGAAAGAAGCTCAGGATCCACAAGTGTATGGGAACTGTTGAATCACGGCCTGAACCTCTGATTGACCACCTGAGGCGAGCACTGAGTCAGCCGCAGGGGCACAGGTGAATGCAATCTCACCTGAGTGACTGGAAGGGATGGAGCCAGGCTCCACCCCTCCTCGACCCCATTTAAGGGCTGACTCTCCAGGAGGAAGGGTCTCTATCTGGAGATCCTCTCTTCAGAAACTTTCCTACAAGCTGAGGATACTGGTAAGAGCTTTACTTTGCTCTTACTTTATAACAGCACAGTTATTTCCATCCAATACTTCTTGCGCTAGCTGTAACAACAAGAAAGTCACTTTGCACTGAATAGAAACTTGCTGTGTGTCTGATTTGTGTAGTGACAAAGGCCTGTCAAGATATTCCCACCTGTTGGACAAACAGAAAATCGTTGAATTATGGACAGATGCATGAATGTTTCGGGAATGCAGTGAAGTGATCACGTCATACCACAAAAGCATTATGACCACAGAGATCAGTAACTCCTGTTTGGACCCCTTGCTGTGCCTTATGAAGTAGGACTCCATAGGGGAACTGTTAGTTCAAGGTTTGAGCTGGTGACTGACCAACTGTTGAAGGGGTGTGGCTGGCCCAGAGAGCACAGGCAAATTGGTTGCACCTGTGTTCCCAATGTGACCAGAAGGGGTGGATGCACCCTGGGCTCATATAAGGGTCAGCTGCTTAAGGGAGTACTTCTTTTGACTGAAGCCGCTTCTTGAGGGGACATGGGTAGCTGGAAAGCCCCTTCACTAGCTGGGTGAGTTCAACTCTTTTTTGTGTGTATTCTATGGAGCATGTCAGAAGCAATGCTGTTTCTTTGTGAGCAAAATGAATCAAATATGGAAAGAACTGGTGATCTTTCAAAGCATTCTTCAAATAAAGCAAAGACGATGTAGAGCTGTTGCATCAGAAACCTTGATGTTTGATAGTAGGATTAGTGTGCCAGGAATTTTTAGTCTTCTTCACAAAGAACAAAATAGTAATAATGCTTCCATGTTTCAGCGCATATTACAGCTATGTATGGGGGGAAGAAGGGGAGAGAATAATAGTACAGATATAAAAGTATCTTACTGCTTGACTAAGATCTGGTCAGGATCTCTTTTCATAGCACCAAAGCTATGCTTTTGGGGAACTTTCACTGGACAGATTTTCTAGTTACAGTAAGTTATTTATTGAAACAGAGAGAAAACCTTAAGAGTGATATCACACCCATGGCTCTAAGGGAAGTACTAGATCCAAATTCTAAAAACTAGATCCTCTAGTTTTTCAGAAAATTGTATTAAATGATTTTTTTTAATGAAAATGTATAGTGTGAGAAAGCTGCTCCTAGGCAAAAATATTTTTCACAATACTTTTATGCAGGGCTATCCTGATGCTCTTCCTGATCTCTGTGTTGGGTCTGTTCCAAATGGTGTTCACTAGTTTAAAAAAAAAAAAAAAAAAAAAAAGTTATAGCTAATCAATATGAATTGCTTACAGGAAATAATACTTCTCCAAATTTTTTTGTCCACATGAATGAAATAACATCCTCTGAAATGTCTTCTCCTGTGTGACAGAGCTGAGAAGTTTCTTTTTAGAGTTTCAAATGGCATTGGCTTGTGCCATGTACCATGTGTCAGTAATTGCCAGGCTACAGCATAGACTTCCAATGCACTTAAGTGTCCCTTGCCTGCAGGATGGAATGCAAATACAGCTGGGGGGAGAAAGGGGCTACTGGGCCCTAAGTCCTGCCCTGGTAGTAGCTAAGCCATTGTGTAGGAGAAGGGACACCAGATAAGGTATTGGTCCATGGAAGACTTCAAGCAGATATTCTGCTGACAGCTACTTCCCTTATTCCCCAACCCTCCTCAACAACTCTGCCTGATTTCTCCTCTGGAAGTGATCTCACTCAGGGAGTCACTAAAGCATGACCTGTTGAAACTCATGTATCCTGCTCCTTCAATGATCTCTGAAGCAAGTGTTAACTGAATATTTGAATTGCAATGGTGAGTCTCATTTATGGTTGTGCTGATGAAATCACTTGTCTGTGGAGTTCAGCTGAGCTAATGTGCGCAGCTGGACCAGTGAGAAGGTTCAAGGCTGCTCCTATCATGCCTCTCTCTCACCCACCTGTAGGCACTTGACAACTCTCCAATCACCCTTTTGGTTCTCATAATGGGTTCAATAAAGGAAGTGCTGACACAATCTTAGCTACAGCAGCATAAGCACTCCCCTCCAATAAGGGGAAAACTATGAATATAAAATGTCCCTCTTTGTTCAAAATAGAACAAACCAGATGTTTTCCCAGACTATAGTACCTGAAAACTCTTCCACTGATTCCAGTGTGTACAGTATAATAAAAGTGTTCAGGGGCCTTTAACTTCTTATAGGGTATTTTATTGTCTTTATTCACCAGTCTGGATATTTGCCATGACAATAATTGAACTATGAAAAGCACATTTCTTTAAAGCACGTTATAGTGCAGCTTTTAAGGAATTGCTTGTAAACTGCAGTGGAAATGATTTTCGTTAATTAATGCTTTGAGTCAATTAGTGCAGTTGAATAAATAAAAATATCTGATGTATAAAATGTGAACCATATTCACCATTACAACTTTCCAGAGCAATATTAAACCTAACAAATGTTTTCTAAACTAGAAAAAGTTTACATACGAAGAATTGATTTCTGTATAGTTGCACACTTATTATTACTTGTTTACCATATATTTCATTACATGCAACAAAAAACTGCAATTATGAAGGTAGACTATTACATTAGAATGTGGCTTATAAATGGGAAAAACAATGTGGCCAAAAAAAAAAAAAAAAAAAAAAAACAAACAATAGAGGAAACAAGGAAACTCTATTCAAGAGAAAAGTTAAAAGTCACTCTTGTAAAGTTTTACCCAGAGGAACAGCTCCACTGAAGCTGTTTAACTGGAGAGTACTATGAGTAATCACCATCTTGGCCCCAGGTACATATTTTCTTACCCAAAACAATAATTAAGAGGAAAAGATAGTCATTCATAAACACCTCAGTGTAGCAAGGGGAAGTTTTTAGCAATCCCAGGTGTTCAGAGTTTATAAGCAGTAACAAAAAAAGGGAAAATGTGGATAACTGATGAAAATGCTATTACTTTACTCTTTTAAAAGGAAGTTAGGTGATGTATCAGTGCTGTTTAGGGAATTGGAGCAATTCTGAGGAATGAGCAAAACACGTACACAAAACTTCTTCATTTTCTGTGAAACAAAATATGTGTTAGCAAAATAATCCTGCATTAAATGTTTCTTCATTTACCCTGGTCACAACCTCAGTCTCATCAATGCTTTTTGTGAATGCTCAGGTATTCAGTGGCATGTACTACTGGGTTTCAGGATATTCTGTCATGACAATGTCAGGTTTTTGTTTCTCTGGAGAAAACAAATTGAAATTCAATGTTAAAGTTTACATGGCAAGACCAAGGTTGAATTGTGTTTAAAGGTTCAAGTAGCAAAGTGAATGTATATTTCATACTAGACATGACATTCAAGTCAGGTGGCACCTTTATGACATTCATGTTAGAGCCTCAGTAAACAAGCTGCTGGTAAACAAGCCTCCACTTTGCTGCAGCCCTTCCTGCTCTGATCAGTTTGATGTCTCTCTCCCACCATTGTATTTGCATCCATTGTGGAGACTGGTGCTTTGGACCGCACAGCATGAGTGTGATTGCCAGGCTTCAAGGATCAGCCAGAACTGAACTAGATAACAGAATTACCGGATTAACCCTGAGATGTGCTGGCAGTTTTCTGACATCATAAAAATGTTGTGTGAGCTGGAAAGACAAAGGATTTTGTGAAGGGTTAAGAAAGGCTCTGTGCAGGTAAGTCTTAGTAAAAATCAGATCCAACCACTACTAATTCATCATAACCTATTGCTGTGTTGGGTTTCTGCTGGTGGTGGTGTGGGGACAGAAGCATGGGAGGATTATGCTTGTTGGATGTCTGTTAAAGCAAAGGCAAAGCCTTAGTGTCTACCTTGAACTAACTTTATGAACAATTCAGTGGATAAGACATAATCAATGTATTTAAAAACTCTTGTAATTTTAAAAATCTATACAGCTATCTTTGGAGAGCTTTTATTCCTTTCCAGTGTACAGCTCTTTGGGGTGTTTTAATGCACTGGTTTAGTTATTTGTTGTACAGTCTGTTTGTATTAAGGAAAATCACTTTTTTGTTGAACTTCTGTTCAAAAGTTCTAGGAACAAACAAAATCTTATTGAAGTAATTGGACAAACACACTGGCTTCCCATCAGGACCTACATTTTTTTTTCAGGAAATAATTTCTCTGTTTAGACATACTTGCCAATATTATTTGTATGCTTTAAAATATTGATATTAATATATTTACACATTTAAGCATATTGTTAGTAGTGGAGCATTTTTCCATCCAATGGATAGGAAAGAGGTCTAATAGCTTACTACTTCCTGAAATATAGTCTCAGCTTTGCCATTTTCTTGTGTATGTGTGTGAAATCAAGAAATGTTTTCTTCAGTGAATGTTTTCGCCAGAGTTGCTGCATCTTAACATTCTGTACAACTGCTGTTGGACTCTATGGGAAAACCCTACAGAATGTAATAGGACACATTTTCCAGCCAGCTTTTAACCACCCAAGGGTTTTTAGTAAAGAACAATACACACTATTATATTGGCCTTAACAAATACGGATAAGGCATAGTTCATTCTGAAATATTTTAAAATAAAAGTAAATTCAATAGAAGCATAATAATCTTCCATGGAAATGATTGGTTTCATTCATCACTTGCTGTAAGTGTTTTGCCGAAGTTCCAGAGAAACTTGTACCTGAGAAATATGACACATTGTGCATTTGCATTTTTTACACTATCCAACATTTTCCCCTTGCTCAAACACTCCAAACTTCTAGTGTTCTGTTGTGTGTTAGGTATTTTGTCTTAACAAAAAGTTATACGCATTTATTTTCAGTCAGTTGGTTTATTCCTGCTGAATCTTTTAGAATTGATTTCCCTAAGTTGAACATCTTAGCTAAAGGCAGAATCCTCTGTACTGATGACCAACTGAAAGCAAATCAAATTTTTTCTTCACTGTCATGGCTGGAAATGCACTGAGACTCTGGTGTTTACAGTTACGTAAGGAGCCTTGGGACATCACATGAGGACAAGTGTAATTAACGGGCATTATCTGGCTTTGTAATTTCCAGTGTTTGCAGATGTTCAACATTTTATCCATCATACTATGGTATTTAAGTCAAGGTGATGAGATGTGTGGCCTCAGTGTTCTCAGGCAGTTCTTTGTTAGGAGGAAGGTGCTGCCTGCCCTTGCTCAAGGAACCCACCAGTTCCTTATGGGCCATTTGTGCCAGCACTTAATTGCCTTTCTTCATGTTAGGAATTCTAGATCTGTCTGCTGTGAGTCTGCATCAGACTACATCCTGCCTTTCCTTGGGTGTCTGAGATGCATTTGGCCATTGCCAGGTGCAGCTATGGCTGACTCTAAGCACCTATGTAGAGGTGGGTGCTGAACTCATTTGAAATCTATCTACAATTATATAGTGTTTTTCTATGATCCTGTATGGCCAGCCTGTCAGAACAACGCAAGTGGCAAAATTATACCTTTCAAGAAATTAAACTTGTAGAAGCAAACAATTATTTCAGTTTGAATAGACTTTTTATCTCACACATTAAAATTAAGGTCAATTGGTGCCATCAGGCTGTGTCATTGGAATACACTTTTGTTTGTATTTGCAGTGCATGTTTGGACTGCATTTGGATTTCTGTGTGAGACAGTTTTTTCATACTTAATTGTATAGCTTACGTAATTTTCCCAAAGTTGTTAGTTTGCTTTGTTGTTTTTTCTTTTTTTGTCACAGGAGCAACTATGCCTAGCTTCTTTTAACAAAAATACTGCAAACATTATTGATAGGAAGCAGTATCCATAGGAACTTGTTTTTATCTCAAGCACTAGAATGAAATAACCACAACATATCTATATATGGGGAAGCCCAGAGTCAATGTCTTCAATGGGTTTGCTTGCTGATGCTTTTATACTGCTTGAATTTGAGACAGTTCCCTCTTGTACTTCATTTTCTTTCCCAGACAGCCAGATGGTAATCCTAATCTGGACTATGAAACAAAGAAGGAAAAGCATTACACTAGAAAAAAGGTTCTTATGTGATGCATCCTTATCCAGCCTTTCCACCTGAGATCTCAGCCATACCTGAAAATGGTTTAATGTCTGGCTGTACAGGGCACTCTAGCTCAGAATTCAGCCTTATTTGGAAAGAAAACTAAGATTTTATAAACCTCACCTGACATATCTGCCATTAACATCATTTGCATTAGTAATATGATCTGCTTTGATGTTTGGTAAATGCTACCATGCACCTACTCCCATAGATATTTTGTATCTGTTTCCACTACACTTATTTCCATGTATTTTTTCTATATATCAACTGGGACTAAAAATTATGTGCACAATGATCTGTAAATTTTATATTGTCTGTCCTTGAATTCTAAAAGTTCTATATTTTCTCAGCAAGCAACAGTGAAGAGTTTATTCCTGGAGTAAAATGATAAAAACTTCTGTAACATTTGTTTAAGGGAATAATAATATATATATATATATTTTTAGGAAGCTCCATTCTTTTTGTCTCAACTACTTTAATTTTAGTATCAATGTCAGAATGAAAGCTACTTCAGCAATCGTATATCTACTTAAAAACAAGTTTTCTGGCTATAAGCATTCACCTAGAAGGCCTGAAACCCCATGGAATTATATCAAGCAGGTTACTAGTCATCCTACTGTCAATTTTAGCTGACATATTAATCCATCTCTCCCATGGCTGCACTATGGTACAGCAATTGCATTGTATTAATCAGATGGATAGAACTGGACATTATTTTTCTTTTAAGTAGAGAGTGTGGGAAAATGCACTCTTTCAAATTCAGTATGAAGATGAAGGAGAGATCTAATTGTCTAATTGACTCTCAAATTTTGCTTTCTGGAAAGTATTAATTTATTTAAAAGACTAGTTTGATCATTCATTTTACCATAAACATAGTGTTTATGAAAGAGTAATTGCGGTATTTTCTGATTAAGACATTACCTACTCTTCATTTTGGTTTTTATAGGAATATGACATTTTAATAACTCTTTAAAACTATCTTTACTCATAAATACCTTTTTATATATTGTTTGAGTACCAAATAGTACTACTGAGATTTGCAAATTTGACATTTATAACTTGAATGATAATAGCCAAGGTAGCTAAAAAGTGAAGCATGAAATCTGGTGGATGGCATAGCAGGATAAAGACATGTATTTAAAATGAGATATGTACTAAACTTATTTCTTATGTCCTTTTTTTCCGACTGCTCTCTTGCTATTTCTAAGTAATTTATAAGCCTCAGTTGTCTGCAGTAATGGTGACACTTTATATATATTAACATGATGTTCACACTGTGTGGGGCTGATGGTCATAGTATTTTATGGTGCAGATTTTGACTTGTTGACTACTGCGCTAGGAAAATACCTCATACTCTGATGCACTCTAATATTTTGATTTTTCAAATGGAAAAGGCCTTCCCTATAGTAAGAAGCCACTCAATTCTTTGCGTTTTATTTCTGTCTCTCATATTCTGTCAATTTCTCACCATTCCTAATGTGACTGTAACTTTCTGAAGTTATTTTAAACCTGCTTTTTCCTAATAGGCCCAGACCACAGCCTTTTTCTTCCCACATGTACTAGGAAGCAATGTAATATTTGATTCTTTTTTCATTATTTGGAAACCAAAGTTAAATGTTTGTCATGAGAAATGGAAAGGAAGTCTTCAACTAGAAGTTAGTTACAAAAATTATTTGGAAACGATGACTCAGAAGTTACAATTCAAAACCTTTGATTTTTTTTTTTTTAGGTAGCTATTTCAGGCTGTTCATGTTGGTATTCCAGTCTGTTCCACTGATGGATAGATTTTTGAGGAGTAGGTAACACCTCCACGTTAAACTTCCCTAACTCTAAAGAAAAGAATGGAAGAGAACAAAAACAAAAAAAATGAAAGAAAATCAGAGAGGGGAAAAAAGAGAAGGAAGGCAGGCAAGTAGGAAGAGAAGAATAGAGATGCAGGGGAAAAAGCCTATGCATGCATAAAAGGGAATTTCTGTCAGCAGCCAAAGTCTTACTACGCTGCAAATCAGTTTAACCCAAATACATTCAGTGTGCAGTGTGAAGTCTTTGAAATAAACAACAACAACAAGAAAAAGAAAACCCGTGTTTTTTCATGTTTGCAAATGACTAACATTATGTTTACCAAATACAATTTATTTCTGCTGGTATAAACAGACATTAGAATATTCCATTTCCCTAGAGACTTGCAAGGCCCTTTTTGTAACAAATAATTTGTTTATCTCTGCATTTTCAATTTCCAAAGTTTTGATGTTGTTAATAATATCATGATAAGATTTTAGGAAACACTTAAATGAAAGTCCTAATATAGTCATTTAAAATCTGTATATTCAGTGAAACAGTTTCTTTAAAATCCTCAGCTTTCCAGAGTAAGTCTTAACATATTCCCTTGTTCATTCAAGCTGCAGCTCTGGAAAAACAACGCAATAACAGACTTTTAACACCCAATGGATTTTGGGCTTCAGGCCCTGAGGCTAATAAGATACAGTGCCAGTAGCAATCTTAGTAGATAGTAAAGAGAAAAGCACTAAGGGAAAATAAAAATATTTATTTACTATTGAGCATGTTTCTTCTTCTACTTAAACCTCTTTGCGTTTGGGAAAGCTGGGTTGTGTTTTCAGGTGCTCTACTAAGGCAGATTCCACAAATGGTACAGGGTCAATGGAAATGTGACCTACTCATCTTGTGAATGAATTTTATTTTCTGATCTGTATTTAGTATAGTTGTAGGTAAATGTATATGCTACTGTTTATTCCTGATACATTAAGACTTTCTTTAGCAAACATGGGTACTACTGGCTGGATGTTTGCTCTCAAAAAATTGTGGTCAATGGTTCGATGTTCAGATGGGGACAAGTGATGAATGATGTCCCTCAGAAGTCTATATTGGAACTGATAGAATTTAAAATCTTTATCAATTAAAAAGAACTTAGTGCAACTCTCAGCAAGTTTGCTCATGAAGCTGTCAATGGTTTACAGGCTGGTCTGGCTTGGTTCTGTGAGTAGTGGGGTGGAGGGATTTTTTTGTAAAATCTGTGCCTCCGGAAAAGGGAAACGGGACCCCCCACACACACACAAAAAAGAATAACTAAAAAAAAACCAACCAAACAAACAAAAAAAAAACAGTAGCAATGATCTGAGGAGAAACAAACTAATTTACTAAATATAGTATCAGAGGAGAAAAAAACTAATTTACTAAATATAGTATCAGAATGCACGATAAAACACTATAATACAATATAATTCAATATAATTGTTAATAAAATCAAATATAATTGAGAGCTAAAGGCCTTACACTAATGCTTAAGCCTTGTGTGCAGTCAGGAGCAGCAGTGAGATGATCCAAAAGTGAGCATTTTGAGATGAGAAGAAAGGGAAGATGAGGGTCAGGTGACCTACAGGCCTTATATCTGTTCCCCTGAGCAGGAATGATAACAGTATTTGAACAGTCTTCTGGGGAACATAGTTCTCTTCCAGACAAGTACCAGGAACTAGAGCATTTGCTCTTTAACTCTCAGTACACTGCATGATGTTATGATGTGGAATACCAATAACCAAAAATCATAAAACCATGACAGAAGCCAAGCTGTGTGTTGTGCTTGACATACTGGAGGGAAGGGTGCCTTCAGAAAGAAGAAATTCTTTGCTATGAGGGTGATAAGGTACTGAATCAGGTTGTGGATGCCCCATCCCTGGAACTCCTCAAAGCCGGGTTGGATGGGGCTTTGAGCAATCTGGTCTAGTGGAAGGTGTCCCTGCAATGGGGATCTTGGAAGTAGGTGATTGTTAAGGTCTCTTCTAACACGGATGATTGTCTAATTCTATTAATAAGAACCACATTTCTTCATCTTTATCACACCTTAGAGGCTGCACTGAAGTTCATCCACTATGTGCTTCTTATTGACATAGCACAGCCTGTCAAAGAAATGGCTGACAGGGCACTTGTTGCTTTTTAATAGTTTTTGTTTGTAGATGTATTTGAAGACATCTAGAGGGAGATGTCAATAAGGTGAGCCTGCTCTATTCTTTACTTTCTCAGAAGTGTCAAGACATGTTAGGAGTCTGAAGCAGGAATCCTAAGTACGCGTGCTCATATGCATGCAGAATGTGCTGAGGAAAGGTGTGGTACCTTCCTATGCTGAAGTTCTGCAGAGCACTCTGAACTGAAGGACACAGCTAACAGGCTTCAAGCTTTGGAGCTTACAGACTCATAAGTAAGCAGCCAACACTGCTGGGTGTTGACTGTGTTCATGCTGTCCCCATTGTCCTCAATCTTTAATGTGCATATTGTCGTGATAATGCTGTAGAGTAAGGAAGCGTAGTTAAATTTGTTTTGCAAACAGTCACAGAGATGTATAACTGAACTCTAGATGGTTTCAGGTGCTTAGTTTGATTTTTGCCAAATGTCCTGGAGGACTAAGTCTGAGAGAGGAATTAGGCAGGTGTCCCTGTCTGTAGCAGGACAGATGGAACTAGATGACCTTAAAGGTCCTTTTCAACCCAAACCATTCTATGATTCCCTGAATAAAGCTCTGTTCTTTCATGCCATCAGTCATTGGTTACGCTACTAAATCTTGCCTCTTATTAAGCCATGAAAAAACATAGGAGGGAAAAAAAGGTGCGCGGTAATACTTCCTTGGATTTTGCTTCTTCAAATTGTGATTCTTACTCATTTTTCTAAATATTCACATCAACACACTTGTTCTCATAAGTTAAGGACCCTTTAAAAAAAATCTCTGCTTTTAGACATAAAGACTATTGATGTGCTAAGTTTTTAATTGTTTTAGTAGCGTTTACTTTTTTTTTTAAAGATAACTCTAAGGGAAATGTTTGGATGATTCTCTATTCTGTTAAATATGTAGCAAACGTTCTTAAAACATTTTGAAGTTTGATTTCAAAATGAAATTGAATTGCTGAATTATTTTTCCTATACATACTGCAAAAACAAATGTTTTTGGAAAGCAGTCTTCACTGTCATATTCATTTTTCTAAATGGAGTGTCAGGGCATGTTAGGTATATTAAACAGCACTATAATTGCAATTTTCTAAAGATGTAAAATGTCAAGACATACTAGATTTTTCTAAACAGCACTGCAAGTATACATGCTATATTTCTCTTTAGCCACCAGTTAAACAAAATTAAACGTGTTAGACATCCTTAAGGAATATGGGGGGCAAAAGGTTAAGTACTGCAGTGAACTAAACTCATCTTGATGAATAAAATGCATATTACTGATAGAAATGATTGCACTAGTTTTCAAGCAGGATTTCTGACTTTTTGCCACAGGAAGCCCTCATACAATAAAACATTTAACTCCAGGTGTCATTTTTACCATGAATTCAGTAGAAGAACCTGTATGTTTTGGACAATGCTAGGCAGAATCGCACCTCGAAGCCCTAACTATGACGGAAAATTATTTCATAAAGTAAAGACAGTGTTTAAAGGGTAGTGAATCTCCAGAACAAACCAGTAAGTGGGTACCTTTGCAATAGCAGTGCAATATCTTGCTGGAATGAAGAGGAAACCAAGCTAAAACAGGAAAACAACAGTCTGTTGTTGCTGCTGATTATTTCCTTCTTTAATTCTTTCCTAGTTTTAAGTGTCTCTGAGGCTTGTTAGGGTTTTCTTTGGAAGCTTTTCCCTTGTTATTTCTCAGGATATGAAATATATAAGCTCCATTTAACAGAAAATTAAATTTATAAGTGAAATTAGTAAAGACTAAATAAATGCTATATGAAATAATTTATGGGGTTAATCTAAATCAGTAATTCATAGCTTGCAAAACCTTAGTTTGAACACGATTCACATTAGTGCACAAACTACATTTCCATGCAGGACATTTTCCAGTACCTTACGATGGTGATTAGAATACCTGGCCTCAATTAAACAGA
>PPHD01005920.1:7804-25468 GCA_002909625.1 Bambusicola thoracicus | reverse complement strand
TCGGAAAAGCGAAGAGAGGGGAAAAACAGAGCATGCCATCTGTCCCAAGAAGCACAATGAGTTGGGCAGAAGACCCGGCATAAATCACCCTGCGCTTCCTATCCATAGGTGGGTAGCTGACCTGCTGGGCAGCTCATATGGATTTTAGACATCCACGCTGGGGCAGAAGAGCACTGAGGCCACACCTCAGATCGCCTCTGCATTCAATGCATGTTATGAAGCTAGGATTGTCTACAGATAAGACTAGGAGAAAAATACATAGATGGCCACATTTGACTGGGACACAACAATGAGTGTTTGCAAAGCAAAACAAAGGAAAACAGAAATCTTAGAGTAATTAAATCTCTACGTTTCTTCCTTTTAAAAACATTAGAAACTGGCAGCAAAAAAGTCTTTCTTGAACTTGATCTTCAGATTCCTGGTCCACAGATGTTTTGCAACAAGCTGTTAATAATAAATATTCACGTTCCTACTGAAACCAACATGCTGAAGTTTGAAGAAAACAAAATATCAATTAGGATACTTCAGTACTTCAACTTCAGATTGAAAGCTTTATCCTTTTGTTTAGCCTAAATAAACAGCATGCCTTCAAACAACCAATTCAAACCTCAAATACGACCATATCATCATTTTCTATGGCTGTCAAATGCATCACAACTATCAAATCAATAATTATTTTAGTACTATCTGCATCCCACTTTTGCATATAATTAACATGCAACCATATAGTTATCATTAAAGACATTTCGTTTAGTTTTGTTTTAATTTACCTTAAAGACTCAAATGGCTGCTTTTAGTATGAAATAACGTAGACAATCTTTTCTCCCTATGTGACATAGCACAAAGGTTCCAAAAAACTTTTAGGCTACATAAGCAGACAGATGCACAGATAGGAATTTCTATGAAGCCTTGAACAACAGATACCCCGAACAGGAAGCCCTAAGCCAGGTATTAGTATGAGTGCATTGTAATCATGAAAAAAATATTTCTCAAACAAAGAGAAAGAAAAGTATAGTGGGAGATTCCAGTTTCCGAGCTTCCTGGAATACAGAACACTTATAAGAAATACACAAGAATAAATACAGAAAGACATGCCAAAAATGAGTCAGGAACAAATCGCCAAAATTGTTGAAAACTCTCAAGTTTTGCAATGCCAGGCATTCAAAGACCCAGCACAATTTACACAAAAACTACATAATTTGCAATTTATGAGTTTGAACACAATAGGAAGGATTCATAAAGTTTGAAAGAAAAGATATTTTTAGCTGGCAAGCACTTTTTTTTTTTTTTTTTTTTTTACAGGCTAACCATTTTTCTTTATCTTGCTCGTGAGACCTCTATCTGATACAACTTTGTGATACAAATACATTTGTTAATCATTATTACGAAGATAAAGCAACAGCAACATAGCATGTTTGTACTCTTAAAACAAATCATGCACATTAATACACTTATCAAATTTATTTATTTATTTTTTTATGATTTCCAAATTCCGCTCCCATTAATAAACAGCTTATTTTGATAAATAAACTGACTCCAACTATCTTGGCAGCGTCTTTTAAATGGGAACTTTTTGTCATGAGGAACTTCAATGGATTTGTGTGCATTTCTGCTGTAGGAGTGAGCACGTTACGAAATCCCAGGACACAATATGAAGTATAAAACGATTTTTTAAAATTAGAATGTAGACAAAGAAATGCCAAAATTAGAACATGAACAAATACCTATGAGAAAACTGATTTGTCCACTGCTTGAAAACACAATACTTCAAATTCCATTCAAAATCCTGAAAACCCATAAACGCTCACTCTAATCTTTAACAATGAATTTGGAGTTTCTCCATGAAGAGAATCAGCCAACCAGATGTGAATTCAATTGAGTACGTTCCTTTCTAAGCCCAAAAACAAGGCAAATAGCCCTCCTTCTCCAGATCTGCTCAAGAAGGTTGATGTTTTCTACTTTGCACTCTGCTTGGTTAAAATTGTTCCCAATCAATAACCCTTAACAACACACATTACCATCTGGGAAGCACTTTCAAACCGTCTTCTCAGTGGAATTGAATAACTTCAGTTTAAGAATGAGTATGATTACCCCAATCCCAGATGAGCTTCCTGAGCCTGAATGCTGAGAAGTTGAGCATGGTGGGCTCAGTCTTGCAGGGAATCAAGCTCAGATCTGAAGCTGACAAGTGCTGTGAGACTCCAGCTGATGAAGCAGAAACCATTGTGACAACTCCCACAGTGCATTCACCTCTGCTCCTGACCTTGAAGAGCAGACTTCACAGCAGGCTGTAGGCAAGATCAGCCCTAACACACTTCAACACAGATAGAAGAGAGTGGTACTGTTTTCTACGCCACACTAGCATGGAAGCTGTATAGTAACATCGTGGCAAAACTCTGCCAAAGCATAGTTAATCTGCATCCCAAATGGTCAAAGCATAGACAAGCTCTGTGTAGGGAGCACAATGATTCTTGCCACAAGTGGCCATACAGCCCAGAAAAAGATTTTTACTCCGTTTCTCCTTTTATTTCTTTTCCTTTTGCTTTTTCCTTCCTATTATGGCCCAAATGATTAGACATAAGCAAGGAAAGAGCAAGAATTGCTAGTTTACTTTCCTAGGAAGAACAAAATAGGTCTTGCCACATTGAGAACTGCATATCCAGACAGGTGTTTAGTTTTTAACCATGCTTTTTATATATTGTAGATATCATTATTATTACTGAATATAAATCTGTTTTCAACAGTCAGAATGTTAATTACTGTAAGAAACCATCAAAACATGCCTTCTTCCACTTCCTCATTTTGCACATTACAAAACACGCATCGTATGGATTCTTTCATGTTATATGCATGGCACCCTTTTGCATTTGCCTTCCAGGGAAATGCAACAGTTCTGTGCCTAAAGAAAATGTCTTATTTATACCATCAGTCACTGAGGGCTCCACACAGTAGTAGCTGTTGGTTAAACTTCTAAGAAATGAAATGCAGACAGAAGAACAAATCTCCACACGCAGCTCAGTTATTTATAGCAATCACAGTTAGAATCTCTTCTGTTGAAGATAAAGTATAAGCAGTACAACAACAGAAGAAAATCTGCCCTCTTTACTACCACATTTGCTTCGTGGAAAGCAGAAACAAACTGGCATGCCTGCTTTTTCAGGTCTTCAGCGTAATTCAAATCTACAATTTCATGTTTCCATTATTCTACCTCTAATGATCAAAATTCCATTATTACAATTGCTACCCTGTAGCGCCCTCCATCTCTGATAACACAGATAGCTTAGTGCAGAACTAAATCTGACAAGAGGATTCGCATCCCAGCAAATGCACTAGGAAGCTTCCAAGCTCACACACCAGGAGAGAGGGCAAGGACATGTTTGGAGTCCTGACCACTAAGGGAGCGCAGGAGCAAACACTCTCCCTGTCACAACCCCATTCTCTGCCAGACAACACAGAAAAGCAGACTAGCCTGAAAGAAGCATCATTCCAACAGGGTTTAATTTCATCAGAGTGCCCAGCTGTATCACATCCCATCTCTTCAATCACAGATCCCAGTGATACCACTGAGAAGTCCTCTGGGCACAAGACCAGCTGTAAACAACAGCATTTCTCAAGAACATTCTTCTATTTTCAAACTGAGAAAATACCAACAGGAAAATGATCTCACTAACTGCGTACAGTTTCAGGTCTGTCAGATAGGCCATAGCCATGCTATGCCTTCCCTAATAATACCTTCAGTGCTCTACTATGGTAGACCACAGATGAATCCTGGAAAACTGGCAAATTGGGAAAGTTTCTTTCCTGTTAAGATTTAGAAAACATCAAACAGTAGAAGAGGTTTAATGAGAAGCTGAGAAGTTATCCAGTCTTTTCTGGAATTTTTCCTGAGGAGCTGGAGGAATAAGCATTTTTCTCTTCTGAACATCTGGAAAGCAGGTACTGGGACGGCAAGCATCTCTTAAATGCACACCTAACCCTATGTGCATTGATTTAGAAAGCTATTTTTATTGAGCTAGTATCAGTAGATGCATGGACAAGCACTGAAAAGCACATCCATCTTCCCACATTTTTTTCTAGCAGTTGTATTTGAAACATTCATTATTCATCAAAATGAACTTCAAGATGCAACATTCACTAGCGTTTTTTTGTTTGGATGGTAAGTACAGTGAGACTTTACTTGGGATGAATCTCAGTCGATTACTGAAGCATAAAACCATCATGATGCATATTTACACTGACTAAGCATATTTCAGTCTTGCTGTAATCTTTACTATATTGTGCAACTTTTAAGTTCACAGACTGGTTTGGTTGGAAGGGACCTATGGAGGTCATCTGATCCAACCGCCCTGCTCCAGCAGGGAAACCCAGAGCAGATTGCCTAGGACCAGATTCAAATACCTTCTGCATATCTTCAAGGAGGGAGATATCACAGCCTGTCTGGGCAACCTGTGCCAGTGCTTGGTCTACCTGACACAGTAAGGTTCTCGTGGTTTTTTTTGTTTTGATGTTTCTTAAGTCCTTGCTGAATTTCATGAGGTTCCTCCCAGTCTACTCCTTTAGCCTGCCTAGGTTCTTTCCCTCAGTTTGACGTCATCTGCAACTCTGACTATGCAGCATGTGACCTCCAGGTCATCAATAAAAGCAAGTTCTTACAGAACTCCAGGTGTAACCATCCTCCAGATAGGGGCCTCAAATGCAATGGTTCAGGCAATTTTTCACCCATTTAGTAGAATCCAGCCATTCAGATGATGAAGTCTTAACTTGAATACAAGGATGACGTGGAAAAAAGTATGTCAAATGCATTGTTAAAATAAGGTTGATTGCTATTCATTGCTCTCCCGTATTCACAAGTCCAGCCACTTCACCACAGAAGGCAATCAGTTCAATCAAGCATGATTTACCCTTGATAAATCCATGTTGATTGTTTGCAGACACCCAGACACCATCTCAGACACTTAAAAGTGCCTTCCCAGAGATTTAGTCCATGATTTTCCCTACAGACGGAGTGAGGCTGGCTGACTAGTAACTCACAGAGCCATCTTTTCTGGATAGATGCAATACAAATCTTTCTCCCATCAACAAGGATCTTCTCTGACAATTTTCAGGTTTCAACGTGAGAAATTGAGATGTGCTCTAAACCACTGAAATCTATTTCTGACTAGATTTTACCACATACAGCAACATCAGAGAGATCTTAAAGACCATAGTCCTGAAGTCTGTCTATCTACTTCAGTTTGTTCTCTTTTGGAAGGACAAATAAACGGGCTATACTTACAAAACAAATAAATTGAAAACGAAAGGTGAAATTAACTACCAAACATCTCTCTTTGACTAAAAAAGATGTACAACACACACAGAGTACGCAGATAAGCAGGCAATGTGATACAAGAGACTGCATTCCAAACTAAATCTGTTTGTTTGTTTTGCCAAGAGCTCCATGGTACATGATAACACACAAGTCTGAGGCAGTAAGCAACATGTATGCCAAAAATTATGCCACCGGCACGAACATGCTGATCTGAGTGCCTCAAGCTATTGCAAATAGCTGGCTTGTACCAGGTAAAGTATTGTAGGAATTTAAGCATTTGAACAGAGATGCTATTCCTTTTTAATTAGCAGAGCATTCTTCGTAATGGTCACTCTTGTCTGAAATTCTTATGAATTCATCCTTTCTTCATAGCATGAAAGTATTAATAAACACTCATTTTAGTTTCTGTTACATAACTATAATACTTCCAAAAACCACAAGAATCAGCATGCAGAGAGTTAATAACATTCTCAGCTACAAGGGCAGCGAAAAGTGAAATTACACATACTAAGGCATATCCTCACATCCTAGATTTGTCAAGTGAATTGAAACTGGTATGTGAGACCATCATTTGAATGTTATTCACAAAGCAACATTCCCAGTGATGCAACTGGAATTCATACATTCACAATACCATAAAGACATCAGTGGCCATGCAGAAAAAAAGCATTTTGTCTTCTAACGACGACTGCAAGGTTTTACTACCTAGCTGCGTGTACATATGTATACAAGGATTTGAGAAGGTGTCTAAATGTAACCGGCCAGTATTCTCACATGCACCTCCTGCCTGAACGCGTGCCAGGAAAAAAAAGAGTCCTGAAAACACGTTGGTTCAGACAACTCTAGATTTTCCCTAAGTCCAGGTGGCAATTCACAAAGGCTGATAATTTCTGCATGACTTAAACACGTATACATATATAGAAATTCAATCCATCTTTACAAGCAAAATAGTTTCTTTATCACACAAACAAACATAGTTCCTTGTACAATCTTAGCCAGATAATAAAATCGACACTAAAGTTTGGGATGGGCACAAGGAAATCATTCATCTGAACGTATCTGCATATCACTCAGCATTGCTTTTGTGCAGCCCAGATAGAGATGTTTACTGCTACATACTTCACACTGTTAACAGCACATACAAGTTACTGCTTAGGCGTGTGCATTATATATACTATTGTGTTCAGACACTGTCGCCTAGAAGAATCTTATGGACTGCTATAATGACGCCTGGAAAAGCCTTTTGGATTTTTATGGGTTTGCTGGCTGGCGACAGTAGGTTTTTCTGATTTATTCTGTTTTTTATTTGTAGCTTCTAGGAGATTATCAAGCTGCCATAGATCTCTCTCCCTACAGAAAAAGCTTTTCTAACTACAAACATTGGAAAGGCCTGATCTCATAGAAACATCTAGCTTTGTGTGCAAAGAAGCAGGCCTGATTTCTTCAGGAAAGTAATGACAACGTAAGGAAGGAAAGCTGTACAGCCATGAATGTAGGAAGCTGCTCAGAAAAGCTGCTTCAGTGAGACAGAGTATCAAACAGCTCTGAGGTACTGAATGAATGGCACAGGCACGCAGGGAGCCCAGAAGAAAGTCCTCAGCTCTTCAGAAGGGAAGGTAACAGACTGCCATCGCTGAGTCTTCTATGTATAGAGCTGGTAACATTAGACCTTGACTGCAAATCTCTGCATTGGCTACCAGCTTTGGTGGTTTTTATGCAGGATAAGCACACTTTGTTCTTCAGAAAAACCACATTCTACACATGTCAGTCTAAGCTATAAATTAACCCAAGTCATGGAATGCGGGAAAGAGATTTGCTAAGTAATCTGACTTTTAGGATATCACACGCAGCTGTAGAGCATTGAATATAGGCATTCATCAATCTTAGTAACTGAAATAACGTTATTCATTCAACATTACCATCTCTGAGGTCAACTGCATTCTGAGTTTCTCCAGAATGCTGGGATCACTGAACTGGAAGAACAATGCACCAATCATGACAGCAAAACTGTGACAGATTCCTACCTACCCAGCTCTCCTCTTCCATGTGAATGCCTGTCTTAGAATGACGATGTCCTCCAGCAAACATCTACCTTCACTTGCCTAATGCAGAACTCCAGTGTATGTGTAACCATCAGAATCATCTGATGACTGACAGGAATTTCCACTATGTACATACCTCTTCTTGATGCATTTTTTTTTCACTTCAAAACTGAAAGGGCTACATCACATCAGTCTTCACTTCACCTGGCACTTTTATTTTTGGTGTGACACAGTTTCTTTGTTTCCTACCCTACACCTCAACATTAACTACCTGAAAAACCGAAGTAGTTGTTCTGTCACTTATTGTATTACAAAAGGATTTAAACAGTGAAGACCATCCCTACTGGTACACGTGGAAGACCTACTACATTCCCAGAACCAAAGAGTTTCAGTTCTAACAACTCTAGAAGAGATGCATACAGATGAAAAGTTAGCACAATGGAATTTTAACATTAATTACCAAAGTGAAACTTACTAGATTTAAAAAAAACAACACCAGATTCAGAAATGAAAGTTGGCAAACATTGTGTTCGCCTTGGAGTAAAATCAAGCAGCAGCGCTGGCTTCTCCAAGCTTCTATTTCAGTACTTTAAAAGCATAAGAATGACACCAACGAAGAAGCTAAATATGTTACGTTTCCATTTATGATACAATCTTTTTTAAAATCCAAAGAGTAGAATCCTTTATTTGCTAGAAACAGGTGTGGGACATTTATTTTTGATAACGATAAATGATGCTCAAAAACGGGGTTATCATTATTTATCTAATTCAATTCAATATACCAATTCAAAAGTCATTTCCTGTGGACACGGTTGTAAAGTTGGTTTTCCCTCCAAAACACACAATTTCTAAAAAACAAACCAATGCTTCTTCCTTTCACGTCATATAATTATGAGCAGAATTGTAAGAAACAGACGCATTTATTTCAGAATTGATGGCTTTATCTGCAATGAGTTGCTCTGTTTAACAAAGCAAGACGATATGCACATCTTTACAACAGTAGATACTTTTCACAATGTTCCTTTAAGTAAGGATATTGAGTTAAAAAGATGCGTAACAGTTTTGGTAGTTAGCCTTTTTTTTTCCATAGCAATTATTCTCAATGTTGAGTAAGAGGCTTTAAAATATCTGTTAGCAGAAATCTGGTTGAGTCAGAAAGCCTTTTGGAAACAGTTCTCCTGCAACGCAGAAATGAAACCAGTACAGTTACTTCATTTTGCTCTCATATAACACACTGTGAATCTCAATTTTACTTTTATGCACCTACACAGCTTTTTTTTTTTGTATTACAAAGATTATTTAAATCCAAAGTACCGCATCCATTAATTAGAACTCTGGTTTTTAATATGAAATCTGCTTCACTAGCTCCAAGCAAGAAGAGCAACATTTACTACTCATAAGAGACATTCAGATACAATTGCTTGAATCAACTCAGATATATAAATCAAAAGGACACAACTAGTCCCTAAGGCACAAAGTTTACCACCTAAAAACAAAACGAAAGGTGTATGCTAAGAGTATATACGCATAATGTCCAATTCCAGTACATGTTCCATGCAGGTACTGCATCAGCAATACATAGGCTGTTATAAAAGTACAGCAAATAAAGTTAAGGGACAGACACTGACAATCAACTGTCAGCACTACAGAAAATTATCATACAATCACACACTGTTTACTAAGCAATTATGTTTACATTCCTCATCTACAAAATAGTAAGATGATATATAGTTATGTATGGAAGAAATATATTGATGTGCCATTGGTAACAATCAGCTGAAGTAAAGTATATGTTTCAGAGCTCTGACAGAACTAGGTTTTTTGGCTTGGTATTTTTTTGTTTGTTTTTATTTCTCAGTTCACAGTCTCATTTGAAGCAACTCACCTCATTCTCATTCTTACTTCCAATGTGAGTTCTGCTCCGTTGAAGCATTGCAATAGAATAATACATCCTAAGAATGCTTCAAACCATGTATCTTCAAGAAAAGGGGTAAAAATGTTTACATATCCGTCTCCAACTCCACAAGCATTTCACCTACCATGTCATTCTAATCATAATTCTTATATTTCTTGTTTCTGTTGTTCAAGGCAACAATAGAACTATCAATTTAAGTACTTTATTTCTGCAGTGCTATTCCCAATATATGTTAGAGTTCTCTTTTTCCTTTTTTCTGACTCTTGCTGCTTAATGAGCCAGAGATCTTCAGCCCTGCTGTCCAAAACATTGCTCAGATGTCTTCTAAACTTTTAAAGTCAGATCATAACACACTAAAGCTTAAGTGCAATTCAAATTTCCTCCCCTCAGTACAAATGCTTTCGCATTCATCAGCATTGAATTTCATCTGCCATCTTACTATTCATCCATCTAACTGGCCCCCCCAACTTTCTCTCAAGGGTTTTCTCTGATCCTAAGTACATAAATAATACCAATATCTCCATTTTTGCTAGTCCTATTCCTGATATTTAACATACATAACCATTTTCATATCTAATATGGAATAATTCTTCTGTGATGAACGCTTAGGACGACATTTTGTTACCCTAACTTTCCGTTCTCTTAGTCAGTACCTGATTCACAAATGACCCCGGCTTGTAATTTCCTTGACCTATTTTGAAGGTATTTGGCAAAGGACTTGGAATCTTCAAATAAACTATTTCAGTGACCTGAGCTGTATCCACTGTTTGTTTTATACACTCAGAAAATATTAATAGATTAGGGAGGCATAGCTTCCCTTTGTGGAAGCAAGAGCATTTTGCTCTGTACTTTGATCAACAATATTTGTTAAAACCTGCATATTTTAATACAGAATCTAATAATAAATTAAAAAGCTTTGAGTCTCCAGTTCAAATTACCCTTCCAAGCTCACAAATACTGCCGTTCTCTTTCTCCTTTGTGTTTCGTTTCACATCAGTACTAAAAACTCAATACCCCTGTATTTGTCAGTCAGAAAAGAACGTCAGTTCCTGGAAAAGGAAGCGCATGTCAGCAGGATGCATCCTTCTTTCTGCATACGTTGTTTCTGGAGTTTCCATAAATAACTTCAGAACCGACAAACAAAAACGTGCTTCGAATGAGGCCATGGGCATGGAAGGATTTACTGAAATGGAATGCAGGAGAGAGGAATGAATCCCTTATCCGATGTGTCACACACTCCAGGTCACAAGATAAAGGGCTCAGCTGCATCGACTGAGCAGCCCCTCCATCTGCACTGCAGCTGGATCCAGCGCTGAATGTGCGCCCAAACGTGAACAGAATTCCTTCTGAGGAAACAGTAACTTTGGGGGATTCTTTGCATATCTTCTTCATCTCACTTTGTTCTTTCTTTTTTTGTAATTTTGAATACGTGTCTTATTATTTAATCAGTAGTTCTCATGACAACAAATCCTACCAGCCTTACAATGCATACACCTGAAAGATCTGATCCTATTTTAGTAACAGAAAAAGAGTACACCAGACATTCTCGTTTCACTCTCCACAAAGTTCTAGCCACCTGTTTCATCAATTTCTGACCTATCAACTAAATCACTCCATTTATTTTTACGTAGTAATGACACTTTTCCTCCAGGACTTCATGCTCTTAATGGCTAAAAGTATGTATGTAATAAGTTACAATGGGGGTAGCCAGAAATTTTTCTATGTCAAGAAAACACTGCTGCTTGCTTAAAGAAATCAGAAAGTATTTACCATCAGCACAATACAGCTGCGAACTGAAATGAAATCTAACTCCAATAAATCATCAGTAAAACAGTGCAAAAAAAGAACCTCTCAAGGTGCAAAGACAAGTAACGGGTACCACTTCACACAAGTGGAGAAATGAATTAAGAAAAAAACCCAAAAACTGGCTACAAAGTGAAGAAAGATCGCATTTTGGATATAGTGCAGTAACATAAAAAAAAAAAAAAAAAGCCAAATTTTACAACACTATATAAACAGAACAACTCTTCTGATTCCAATCACACAAACCTCTTACACCAAGATGTCACATTGAAGTTTCAGAACTACTTTTCTTGTTCTAACAACAACTTACTAAGTGGTAACATGACGCCTCTGGTTAAAAGCTTTTCCTGGAGCATGTTGTAAATGAAAGGAATCTTGGCAGGTCAGTATCTCGCTAGAACGTGCAATTCTGCATGTCATTGCCTCTTGCTTATTCACTGTAATAACAGATTTCATTACAAAACGAGTAAGAGAAACAAACACAGCCTCCTGCAGTTCCTGCTTTATTAGGAGCATTCACCTCTCCTTTTCCTTTATCATAACACCCATTGCCAAGACCACGTCTCACTCCAGGACAGGAAAACAAAAGAATTAAAGCATTGCTAAGCTGAGCTCAGTTACCCTTAGTCACCAACTGATGATACTCCTATTTTGGCATTTTTTAAAGCAGAGTTCAAGCACTTCCCGGAAGCTCGTGCTGCATTCCACTTTACAGCTGGGACTGTGCTATAACAATGAGAAGAGTTTAAAAAGTCAAGCAGTCACTGTCAGATAAATACTTCCATGCATTACTATCTGGTGAAGCCCCTGTCAGGTCTGCCATACAACAGATGAAATAAAACACAGAAATACCAGAGCTTTTCTTTTTCTTTTTCATCTTTACAGCATGATCTTCAGATTCACCATCTAGTTACATAGATTTAACTTGTGTAAAACTAATGTGTAAACATGTAGGGCACTCCAGAAGTAATGCCTCCTATTTGTATCTGCTGTCCGTTCTGTGGAAACAAGGAGCATGATAACACCACTTCATATAGCAAAACCCTATTTTTCAGCATAGTCACTACCATTAGCTGTGCATATTCACCAGTGATGAACAAGAGCCTGCATGCTGTGCACATAAAAACCTGCACCAGTGGAGGTGGCCCACTGTCACCACTGCTAAAATGCATCACTCACCACTTCACTGTGCTCACAGCCACTGGTTCATCTCCATGAATGCTCACCAAGCATCAGTGAATGTCAACAGGTACCATCTTTTCTGTAGGGAGGAACTCAATTCCATATTTTTGCTGCATCAACACTTCCATGTCAGATGCCATTTTGCCAGACTGCCCCTCTACTACCATCTGTCACATGGCAACAGCATGTCATGGGATATTGGTGGAAAGGCTCAAACTCTGCTGCCCTACCACCAACATCCACCTGTGACATTGTGGGCCAACATAAAAAAAAAAAAAAAAATTAGCCCATGATCAAGAATCACACTTTTTCAAAAGTTGAAGAGCAAAATAGAAGTCAAACTGTTATGCCCAGTAGGTTGCATAGGAGTTTAAAAGCTTAAGAATATATGAAGAAAAGAAATATTTGCCTACCAAACAATTAGATATTTATGATAGAGGAGATTAGACAAAGAATAAGTTCAGATACTGATGATGAAACAAATTGCTGGATTGCATCAGGGTTCTTTCTCCAGAAAGCTAATCAATTATGTGATAAAACAGGCTAGTTTATTTTGCCTGCTTTTGTAGCAGCTGTTTCTCAGGCTGTAAGAGCAGGACTTACAAGTGCCATAAGTGCGGGGAAGAGAAATATCGGTTGGTATACAAGAATCAACATCCACACTTATCCTCACAAGAAAGAGAATGCAACACGAAAACATTCACACCAACTGAACGTGATATTTGCCTTTTTTTTTTTTTTAACCTTCACCACTTACATCAGTAGACACCCGTACTCTCCTACAAAGTTCCTAACAAACATGCTATCTAGCAACTAACCAAAAACTTGTAAGTCAAGTTACCTCAATTTAACCATGCATGTGCTCTGACATGTAGGTGCGTAGGGAAGATATTCCAGGCCTCCAATCACTTTTGACTAGCAGATCTGGTGAGCTACCAGCAGTTGCTTCTTCTACACATTTCTATGAACATTTTGCACCAAGCAGATGATGCTGGAGTATAAGCAAAGGCACAGCAATTACTAAAACCAATGTATTGTATATTTGGTTCACAGTGTGGAAAATAAACAGAATCTGTGAGACTCAATGGAGTAACGAAAAGGATTACCATAGAACGCAACAACGACAAATATCTGGTCAATACCTATTAAATGTTAGGAACAAAAAATGTGTTTTTAGTTTGCATTCTTCTTGCATTCTTCCCAAAACCATTGTATTCAGACATCTTTTTCAAATGTGGGCTTATGAAGTAGTCCACCAGTCACATCAGAATGCTGGAAAACTTGTAGCAACTAGTAAATAGACCCACTGTCCATGTTTTACCTGAAAAATGCACTTATTTTCACGAAAATCTTCTAAAAGGTACTTCAGCAAAGAGCACTTTGGTTTTGTTAACAGGTCATACCAGCAGTTGTGGGAGCTCGGTGCAGCTGAAGGAAGTATGCAGTTTCCTACAGACACGCTACAGGATGGCAGCCACAGCTGCTTCCTATAGTAAGGATCCCCGTGATGCCGAGCAACGAGAAATGGAACACAATTCTGCAGTTACACATGAGAAAGCAGCTCCAGAATTTACCACATGCACGTGACCCATGTAGTCATGCAATGAGCTGCATGCTGGGATTCATTGCTGCCCACCTCACTCAGCAGTAGGGCCATTTTGCAATTCAGTGGCTGCATTTTGCTGTTGTTGTTTTTAAATGTGAAAATCAAGCTGCAATAAAGGGTATACTGTGAACTTTTAAATGACTGTCTTCTGATTCCTAGGTACTAGAAGACTACTAAAAAAGAATCAATAAAAGCAAATACAAAACTAGATGAAGAAAGTGATATTGCCTGAGACAGAAATGGTCATCTGAATGGCAAACACTTCTATTAAGGCAATTAAAGAATGAAACCAAGGGGAAATGTGATACATTCATTCCTGTAATGCTAACACATATAGGAAAAAATCTATTAAGAATGAATGCTTTACAACCACAATGAGAATGTCTTACTAATAAACATTTGCCTTTCACTGAGCTGAACAAGAGAAAAATATTATGTGTTTGTGCAATGGATAACATAATAAAATATTTAAAAGCTTCAGAATATTTGTATTTCTGAAGAAATGTGTCATTAAGGCCGTCTTTGTCATTCTGCTTTCTGTCTCTGCTCCAGCTAATGCTGGGTCCAAAACACAGTCAGTACCACCTGGGGGTGGGACCTCCTGCCACACTCCTCTTCCGAGCACGGAAGGCTGCCAGGAACCTTGCCATGCTCAAAGAAGGCAAGTGCAAAGGCCTGGCCCTGTGGGACTCCACACTTTAACTAGGAAACATTTCAGCATCTGTGGAATAACTGTGTCTTGTTTTGGACAAGTTGGACTGTCGTAGACTACAGAAACTGCAGCAGCACTTTTTGTGCAAAACAAACACCACTGATTTGCTATGCTATGTGAAGTGACAAGTTCCAGAGTAAGCCTGCAGATGTTTTTACTGAGTTAAACTATTCCAAAATACTTCAAGCCTAAAAAGATACTAAAATAAATACGTAGACAGCCCATTTTCTTCTCAGACAGCTTTACTATAATTCATGCACACAAACAGACCCTGACAAACCAGCTAGAACTAGCTGAATTACCAGATACGTTCCCAAGACACAATTTTTCCCCAACAAACCACTAAAATTCCAAGGTTCAGTGCAGTAGCATGAAACATGTCACTAAGTATTAGGGAGAGTCCAAAGAGAAAGTCTTATAAATTAAGTACGTTTACATATATATACATATATATGTACCAATAAGAACTTCCCAATTTCTTTTTGCTTGGAATACCATCTCTTGTTTCCCTAAAAATCCACAACTGAAAAATGCAGGGAAATGTTTTCAAAATAAAACTTCAGAATGGAGAAACCCCATGTCAAACTTCAAAGTCCCCTAAGTTCTTAGAAAAGTCCACGTCAGTATTTGTTTTCAGCACAAATACAACTGGTATTTTCCTACTACTCTTCTAGACTATGCACTGAAAGTTCAAATAGGAAATATCCATCAGGAACAGACGATGGGGAAACAATTATCCAAAAATTACAAACTGACTGCCAATAAATTAAGAATCAAGGCAATATCAAAGCAATTCAAGATATCTGAATGCAAATAAACTCACATTACAAACTCAAACTACTTTAAATTCAAATCAGGCAGGGATTGCTGCAATATTTTCCCTTTACTGAGCAATTACTTCAACTTTCCTCTGACACTAAATGTTTTTTCCCAAGACACACGGAAATGTAAAACTACACTGAACTTCACAAGAATGGGAAGAATTTGGAATAGGAGATGAGTGCTTTTTTTTTTTTTTTTTTTCCCTTCACTTTATACCAACCATCTTTAGCTCAGTCAGGCCGCCAGTGATGAGGTGGGATGCAGTAATCTGGATATACCTAGGTGCAATCCCACTGCAGAGTCCCTGCCCTCCCACATACATGGGGAAGCCCACAGAAGGCACCAAAGGAGGGCTCAAGTCCCGCGACCCACTCAAAGCAGCATAAAGTCTCAAGTCAGACCAGATCAGGGCTCTACTGAGTCCTTGAAAACCTTCAAGGATGGAGATTATTCAGAAATAGGATACAGAAAAGTTAGTACTATAGGAATGTGCTCAACAGATCAGCCAGGAGATCAGGCAGTTATGTACTGTATTTAAACTTATGGATTAAGATGGAAAGTTTCCAGGTAGTCTTACAACCCAGAACTCCTCATCTCTGCAATTTGAGCTGTAGGGACACTTGCAAAGATTTAACAAATAGTTGGAAAAAAAATATATCCAAATAATAATTACTTTAAGCAAATCAGACATATTAAACCATTTTAAATACGATCAGGAGGATTTCACAGCTCTCTTTGCTGCTGAGTACTGTGTATATCAGCTGAAGGCACCTCACCTTCATGGATGACAACTGAAAAATACCTGAGTATGATGATGATGGCCAAAACTGCAAGCCTTCTACTGCTAGAAATTCACTTGGACACGAACAGATCTACTCTAATGTTATTTGTTTCTTGCATCCACTCTATTTTGGCTTCTTTGCTACAGGACTGCTATATTATACACACATTCTTTAGCATCTTTCACTTTTTCCTTGGGAATAGCCTCTGTGTATGGAAGTTAAGAAAAGGCTGCATATCACAGAGCCACAGAATTACAGGGGTTGGAAGGGACCTCAAGAAATCACTGAGTCCAGCTCCCTTGGCTAAAGCAGGTACCCTAGAAATAGGTCACACAAGTAGGTGTCCAGTCAGGTCTTGAATATCTCCACAGAAGGAGACTCCACCACCTCTCTGGGCAACCTGCTCCGGTACTCCATCACCGCCATTCTTTCTCTCACCAAATGCATCAGGCAGAGAACGTGACTGAGGGACTACAATTGCACAGGGGTGGAACAAGCCAATGTAGCATTCCTTCAGTTAACTAATCTTAGTTGTAGAATGAAGTTATGCATCTCAGTAATAAGAAAACGCAATGGAACTTTTAACCAAAAGTGCAACAATAAAGGCAGTTAAATATTACCATCTCTCACAGACAAGCAGTAAAAATAAATAAATAAATACTTAAATCCTTGGACTTGGAAATCATACACTGTATAATGCTCCTCCTCACGTGAAACCATAGAACACATCTATCGTGTAACTACTTAAAGCACATCCTTGGGCAATGTTAAAAATTAACAAACAGACTTTTACTTTAAAGGGGAAAAAAGTCAAGGAAAATTGACTGGAGCACCACCTTTCTTGTGGCTGTTGGATCTACTATCTGTTAGATAGTATCTCCCAGTATCAGATTCCAGTATTTGCTGGAAGGCAGATACTTGTGGTTTCTTCATGCAACTGATGTGAACCAGCTTCTACTGGTTATTCTAACAGAGGGCTTCTTCAGTGTCAACTCACTTCAACAAAGACACAGAACTCATGACTGACCCTCATAAGGCCTGATAGTATGGACTTGCAAAACTAATGTTAAAAATCATATAAAGAAGGTCATCATGTTATCAAAAGAGTCAAAAATGTCTCATCTAAAATAATTATTTCCAGAAACTCTGTGTGGTTGGTCGGTTTGAGGGTTTTTTTGGTTTTTGTTTTTTTGTTTTTTTTTTTAAATATAAAAATAGTTTGCTTAGTAAAGGAAAGAAAAAGAAAAATAGAAAGAAATACTGCCAGCTAATAGGGGAAAAAAAATCTAAAAAATAGTCTCTCTTGTCATTTCCAATGAATCCACATGAAACTGCTCACAAAGAGCTGTGGAAATATGTTGACATTTAACCATTTTTAACAAGCTTCTTTCCCCTCTTCCTTACAAAGTATTACACAAATCTTGTTCTTAAATTCTGTTTAAAAATCACCATTAATTTCACTCAAAATGAGGCAAAAAAAAAAAAAAAAAAA
>PPHD01005919.1:3595-25468 GCA_002909625.1 Bambusicola thoracicus | reverse complement strand
CACGACTGTCTGAAACACTGTGCTTGGGATGCCAGCCCTGGTGGAAAGCCCCACAGAGCCCTGTGGGTGGGATATGGCCCCATGAGGTGGGGTGGGAGCGGTGCAGGGCTGCTGGAGGTGAAGCCAAGCCATTAACCGAGCGCAAAGGGGAGCAGTAGAAAAGCAACCGGCTCTGGAGGACAAGCCGTGCATACACGTAAGGTTTGCAAATAGCTAATTGTAGAGTGAGTTTTGCAGTGATTGCCCTCCCGAAGCCCCAGCCAGAGGGCCAGCACACTGTGCCCACTGTCACGGGTGATGGGGCAGCCCATGTGTCTGATGTCCTTTGTGGCCTTCTCCCTTGCTTTAGGCTAAAGGGAGGCATCTCAGGAGACTCCTCAAGGTCACCCTGAGAATGTGAGCCTGTAAGTGTGACTCTGGCAGGCGAAAAAGGAAAAATCTCCACTTGTCTGAAGGAAATTAATGACAATGTATGGGTAAAGCAGCACGATGCAGGGCAAGAGTGAGGGACAGCAAGCCCTGCAGCCATCATGCCTGTGCCTTGTAGGGCTTCCCATGATATTAATGCTTGCTTATTTTTGGTCTGGAAACCCATATAATGAAGCTGAAAACTACAGCTCTGGTAGCTCACATCAAGTAGGGGTGGCATTTAAACGTTTCAGCTTAGGGAGTCCCCCTGTTTCTGGGAGAAAAGCTGGGCAGCAACTTATGGCCTGAGGAGCTTCTGAGGACACTTCTGGATTCCAGCCCAGGTGGAATAGCATGCTAACCAACCTTCTCTGCCACGGTCCTGCATCACACCCATCACTCACCCTCCAGGAGCCACGGAGGACTCGAGGGGAACTCTGAAATCTAGGTTGCCTTTAAGGTTTTGTGATGAACAGGAGATGTTTATCTGCCCGGCTGAGCTGTGGTTCAAAGACCCGATAGCTGTGTGTACAGTGCAGAGATGAATTCAGTGTACATTTCTGAATTGACTTCTTTTATGCACCCGTCATCAATAAACCCTCAAAGTCACTTGTGTCAGAATCAAAACTAGCTATGGAAATCATTACATCTACAGTCGGTAATTGATAACATGCATTTCGAATGCGGAAATGAATTAGCTTTCAGTTTATGGGGGGATTTCAGGCTGGATCCAATTTCATTAGGCAAGAAATTCAAATAATGAACGAATAGCCTTTATTGTTTCGCTTTTAAAGGGGAATTATTTGTTACCTTTTAGCCTCTTTCCAAAATGATCTTTCTTGTTGTCTACAAAGTTTAACGAGCTCAAAAGTAATCTGGTTCAGTAGGATGCAAACTTCCCACTTCCCACATCTTTTACCTCTCTGGAGCTCGGGGCTTTCAGATCAGCTTTGCTCTTAGGCAGCAGGCACAGGATGCTTTGCACCCCATCGTTAGCAATTAAGCTTCCCTGCCAATTCCGCAGCATCCCGAAGCTCTCTGCCCATGCTCAAAGAGCTGAGAGCCTCCCTGCCACCCACATATGGACACATATCTCACCAAACCTCTGAGAACAAGGAACAGGGAAAGGAGCAGCTCTTCCAGCCTGGGATGAGTTGCAAGCTTCGGATTTGTTCTCCCCTCTCCTCCCATCCCAACCCAAGCTGGGGCAGCGGGAGGTGGGCTGGGACGGAGCACATCTCAGCGAGCAGAGAATGTGAAACAGTTGTTGTTGCTGCTGCTCGGGCCAGTTGAAATATTTCATCTTGGATTTGAACAGTTAAATAAGAAAAAAAAAAAACAACAAACAAATAAAGACCCCCCCACCCTGCTTTGTTTTGTTTTATTTTAGCTGCAGAATTGTGCTGGTTTGAGCATAGGGAACGCAGCTGCCAATCTCTGTGTCACAATGCAGCACTTTCACAGTTTGGACTTGTTTTGTCTCTCGAGAGAAAAAAAAAAAGGCGTAGGTCAGGAAAGCAGCAAACTCTAAGCCTCTTTTGCAAAAGAAGCTTTATTTCTGACCAAAATTTGGGGAAACCATTTATTATTTCGGATGTTCCCCCAATCTTCAAGTTTTACCCACCAACACAGAGACATTTCTGAATTTCAAGGCCACTCTGTCAGACACAGTACTCTATAAAATGCATCTCCCTTTCCATCCTGCTCTATTACGTGCCCCAGAATGAAAGACAGCAGCATCGGGATCTTGAGCAGGGTGTCTTGAACCAATATACTCACAGAGGCTTCTCTGGTCTTCTCACGGCCTGGCAGAGATGTCTCTGTTGCTTCCTTGGGTGTCCCTCCTTATACCTTGCCCGAATCAGCAGCATGCACAATTCCCTCTCCTATCCTCCATGGACCTACTGAACAAAACCTTCTCTTTGCTGTTGCTAAATATATACTCCCATCCGGTGATGTGTTTTCCCTTCAGTTCTCTCTTCTGTGTATTAAGCAGCTCCAGTCCTCTCAGTCTTTCCTTCCAGGCTGTATTTTCTCCATCTCTGACAACTCCTGCTGCCTCCCTCTGGGTCCCTTCATCCCACCTCTACAGTGAAACAGTGTGGGACAGTGACTGCTGTCTGCATCCCCATCACATTTTCTTCTATTTCTATTTTTCAGACCTTTTCATTACATTATCAGCACCACCTTGAATTTAAACCCTCTCCTCCTGTGCACTCACAGTTCCTTACTATTGCACAACAAACCGTGTGGTTTGCAAGGATAATCTCCACTCTATCCCCCAGAATATGAGCAGAAATGCTCAGCAGGACTATCTGCCAGACCAGCTCTTGCAAAACCTCATGTTTAGGCTCTCTGAACCACTTCTTAGATGGAAGGGAACGTCTTCTTTTATTCCTGAGTGCCTGCCTTGCAGAAGGACTTGGTAGGGTACCCGTCCATCTAACCTCAGCCATCTTCAGGGTGGTCACATAGCTTTTAGGGCTGCCTCAGGGACAGCCAGACCCCTTGACTTGGTGCAAGCCGATCAGAGGTGGCTTCAGTAAGTGGGAAAAGCTGAGTGCTGAGAGATCTGACAGCCTTTTGATGTGTCCCAAACTGGTGGTAGTCTGGAGGAAGAGGAGGATGCTGTACCGGAGCTCAGAGCAGCCCGGTATGCAAAGACCACATGGCAGTTCAGAGCAACTTATTTTGTTCGTCAACCATCTTTAATAAGATTTATTTAAAAAAAAAAATGTATAAACTCAACAGACATCAATCTGAAATTCATAAAATTTATAGGAGGAAAAAAAAAAAAGAAAAAAAGAAAAAAAAAATCCCACAGCTCCTCTATTGTTTGCTCTGGGCAACATCCCAAACTCACACCGAACTGCAAGAGTGATCTTAGCTGGCCTGAAAACACTGAGGCTATTAGAGAAATTGAATCCAGACCTTTCAAAAAATCATTTAGAATTACAGAGAAGCCCATATGGTTACAGAATATTAAAGTCACAGAGTGAAGTACTCAGAACTTAGGAAGTCTGAGATTTAAGTTTGCTTGCAAATGTGTTTCCAACAGGAGTGGCAAAAACCAGAGCTCAGATATAAGAGCCACTCCTTGCTACATTTCCAATATCAATTCATGAGTATTTCTCCATGGAAGCAAATAAGGCTCTACAGTTTTCTTTAGCCTGCCTTTGGTGAAATGGCAGTTTTTCACCCTCCCTTGCCCTGCGATGCAGAGGGATATTGTGGTTGCAGGATCCATGGGCATGACATGCCAGGACCTCGCTGTGCTGTGACGGGTAGGCGGCTGCAAAGCGAAGTTATTTTGGCCTGTGTTTTAGCAGGGTGGAAGGTTTTTTAGCAATTCTAATTGAAGAAGTTCCAAAAACATCAAAAGCCCTCTTTGGTTGCTGCAAACCCCCCTCGGGGTCATCCCGGTATGCCAAAATCAATAGTACCCACACTGTATTGATTCTGAAATTTGAGATTAAAGCCGATCATTTTCTACTGCCGGTTGCCATCTAGAAAACCAAAGTAGGAATGGAAAATTCTCAGTGAAAGAAAGGAAAGCAAAACAAGAAGAAAAGGAATTGAGTTATGTTCCTTTATACAAAATAATCAGCTTTAACCAAGATGGGATTTAGGTCTTCACACACTGAGAGCAAACAGGACTGTTTCATTATCATCCAGCCAATGATTTTGGAACGAAGGATTAACAACATCTTAAACACATGCTTCCAATGAACTTCCAAAAATATAGGTTATTTTCCTCTACCAGGGATTAGAAGGATGTACAGTAATTAGTTCTGAAATATTTTGGCTGGATTATTGTGTACCGCTGTACGAAGGATGTGTAACTATCTCTCACTAGTCTGGATAATACGTTCCATTTTGTACTACAAATTCACTTACATTGTCTGTGGATTTTCAGAGAGTTTAAAGAAAACTAAATCTCAATTCTCATTTGCTGGGAGTCTGTCAGAGCGTATCCTTTTGAGAAAAAAGAAAGGCAAATTTTGGTTTTTGGGTGGAAGACTATAACACTGCAGAGCTATGGCCTACATTTTCTGAAATGGCTCCCAGCCTTGCATGTGAAGTTCTGAGGTTTTCGGTTTTGATCAAGCCTGGAGGACATCACTGATTTTCTTGCTGAAGCCCTTGGGAAACACGACAACTTGAAATACATTAGTTATTTGCCTGTACCTTGGCTTTTGCACGAAGGTGTCCTTGGACACATTTTATGAAGCAGATGGGCATCCAAACAGCTTGATAGGGACACACAGCATGAGGTGGGAACACTCAACACCTCTTAAGAGCAACAAATGGTTCCTGAATGTTGCTGTTTGGGTACCCGTATTGGAGACCGTATCTGGAGTGAAGACCTGTTGGATCAGTAGCTACTGATCAACGTTTCTTTCTTTGGGATGTGTAGGCTCAGTAGAGGAGCAATGACACAGGTAAGAGGCCATCCCCGCCTCCAGGCATCTGTGGCTTAGTGGAGCTCTACCGAACTGTGACAAGCTCCAAGTGGAAATTTCACCCAATGCTCAGGGAAGGCTGTAAATCTCATTAACAGTCAGCAGACATGCTCTTGATGGAGGGGAACCCTCCTCCCATCTTGCCTGGATTGAGCCTTCCAATTCTTGTATGTGCATTGAGCCCAGTCCCTTACTGGAAGGGCTTTGTTTTCAGTTAGTTGTGAGACCTGCCCATCACAATGCCAAGATCTCCTCCACTGAAGACCACCAAATCCCTCTTGGCTGGATGAAACCCTGCCCAAACATTCTGGCTCTCTTTACGAATGAGATCACCGGATTTACCATCCAGGAAAAGCTGTTATTTCACATCTAATTTACAGTGACTCTCTGTTTTGTCCTCAGAGAGCATGTGTTTCCAGAAACAAAGTCTTTATCTGCCAGATGCCAATGCTAGGAGCTCTTGTGTATGATAGCCACACTGATACTGCCAGTCCCATATTTTGCATCGCTCCAGCATCAGCTGCTGTTGGTCTCAGCTCTAAAAAGCGTATGGAATATTTACAGCAGTATCCCTTTTATTTTGCAGGTCAACCAATCTTTTGGATTTGGCAACCTTAAATAAAGATGAAAGCAAAGTATCTTTATCACGTAGCACAGAGGAATTTACAGTCCAAATGAACTGATTTCAAGGAGCAAAAGAAGGGGGCTTTCAAGGTCTTATCTGTTGCTTTTCTGCTTTCTGCTGTCTTGGGGAAAAAAATGTAATATTTATAACAAGGAAAACTGCATACAGTTAGACTGACATTTGGAGCCAACCTTCTTAGTTCTAAATATTCATGAAGCAAGTAGACTGCAAGCATTTCAACAACGAGGAACACATTCCTTGAATGCATTTTCCACATAATTCTCTTTTTGCATTTATTACATTTCTTGTATTTTTGTTGCTCTAAATGTCTTCTGTTCATTATATGGCTTCTGAGATACGGAGATGTGTAAAATTGGCAATCCGCTGTAACGAAACACAGCACACGCTCATCCTGCACTTGGTTCTTTGCATCCAGCTGGCAGTGTGAAGAGTGAAGGGAAGGGGAGGCAGGTAGAAGGCGGAAGAACCTTCCCAGCCCATAGGCTCACAAAATGAGGGACAGTTCCCCCACATTATTTACTTGTACATGGCCGTGCTCCCACCCACAGCCAGAGCTTGGGCAGA
Organism: Bambusicola thoracicus; assembly: GCA_002909625.1. NCBI lineage: Eukaryota > Metazoa > Chordata > Aves > Galliformes > Phasianidae > Bambusicola > Bambusicola thoracicus. Next base: position 19,387 of record PPHD01005919.1, on the reverse strand, counting down.
TGTTGCTTCCCTCCTGCATTGACATTGCTGCCCTCCCCAAATCCTTATTTGCTGTTATTTCCCCTGAAGTGACACGACAGTCGAGATGAAAGAACACTGAGGCCTGAAACAGGAACATTGCATTCAGTGTTGTCCTTTTTGCCCCCATACCGCTGTTGTGGCCACTGCTGCCTGTTGTGCTGCCAGTCTACAACTGCCCGTGACCACTCATTTTGGAGGTAACAACCAATTTAGTTCCTTTCATGGTGAGTGCAGGGCCAGGTTACTTTCCCCCCACGTGCCTCACTTTGCTTGCAGCAGCACTGAATGCCCACTGCCATCCTACCACTGTAGCTCAGCCCTGGGAGTTCCTTTCATGGCCTGGCCACAGCTCCTTGACGAAGCCAACAAATTCACATAGCACTGAGTGTGCCATGTCATTACATGGGGACACATCCCATACTGCTATCCACCTTACTCCGTTCATGCTATCACGAGGCTATGAGAGCAAGTTAAAGAAGCCGATGACCCTTCCCTAGAATATTTCATTCACCCAGAGGTGCTAACTCTTCCCTCAATTCTATTTCCCACCAACGAACCCAAAGGCCAGCCTCAGCAGTCTGTATTTCCCTGTTTTGCCCATCTCTCTGGTGCTGGGGTGGAATGAAGAGCATTTGGCAGCAGCTCAGACCCAATGCTTCTGGAGACATGTTGCTTGCGAATAAAGAACAAAATAATCTGTTTCTCTTTTTCCCCTTTTCCTTGATTGCCCCTGCTTGTCTCTGCAGGCTTCCTGTCTCTGCTGTGTTTGGAAAGCTCCGTGGTTTCAGTTTTCATGCTTCTACCACGCCTGTCCCATCTGTCTTAGGGTTTTGCGTTTACCCTGGCAGGGTGTATGCTCTTCTCCATCTCCCATGCTTGGAACAGCCTCCGCTTTTTACCTCTCTTTTACTTTTCACCTCTCAGAGCCTCCTTGCAAGCCCAGCTTCAGTCCAAGTCTGAACAGAAACAGCCAAAGACCTCAGAACCCTCCACAAACACACTATTTCTGCCCACCCATTACCATCGCTCCCAGATTTATTTATTTTTTCAATATTGAGGCTGGTTTATATGTACATATATTTGATCTCAGATGGATTATTGCGGCCAAAAAAAAGAGTAAATAATGCAGCGCTGAATTACAAAAATGAATACCTTAAGATGAAACCTGCCTTAGCAGAGCCCTATGAGAATCGTCGCTCCATAATGTGAGTGGCTGTGATTTATGACCTTCTGATAAAGACACCCTGATGGAGAAAAGATGCAGTTACAGGTAGGCAGGAGAGATGTCACATAGTTTATGGGATTTGAACTTTTATTTTGGTACTAGAAGAATGAACATAAAGGGCTATTTATCAGAGCCAGGCAGGAAAAGGAGGTATTTTCTGATGATTTTAACACATTACCTCAAAACACTGCCGAAAAAGTTTGGTTTTCCAGCAAGAAATGTCAGACCAACTTGCAGGTACGTTTCCTTCCAAAATATTAATATTTTCCCCCATTTATTTTGACACTGACAATAAAGATGGCTGCAAAACGCAATCTTTTTTCTTGATGTATAGGACTATATATCAATACTTTCGGAAGATGAAGGCGTTGGAGCCTCTAGGCCTCGATGTGATAAATTGAGACTGTCTAGAGGGAGATAATTACCAAACAGTCGCAATTATCATTGTTGCTCATTGAAAATCTTGGGTAATTTGCATGCAAGACTGCCGGGTTCGGTTTCAAGAAGGTGAACAAGCCGGATTGACAAATTTGTTAAATCTGCTGGAGAAGCACGGTTTAAAATAATAACAATAATTAGTAGTAATATAATTGATCTATTTTGTTCCGTGCATGACAGGAATTCACTTTAAATTGAACCAGCAAATTAAGGCAACATTTAGCATACCAAACAATATTGCTCGTGAAAACGTCTATTTATATCTGCCAATAATTGTTATCTAACTCTGAAGTATGCAGTGGATTATACAGTAACCTTGCAGCGCATCGGAGGAAGAAGATTTCAATCTCTGAAGAACAGCTGAAATATACCAACAGGAGAGACTATATCTAAAACATCAAGTGCTATTTGAAGCCAGCTGCTGAACTGTCCACCACACCTTGTATTATAAATGGTCTTCTTATTTGTGTAAGAGAGGTTAAATGGAATCCAGCTAGATGGGCAAATCGGCGTTCTCGTGGATATTTTCTCTTCCAAAATTAAATAAACCAGACTTGGAGGTTTTCAAGGGGAGGAAGGATTGCTAACCACGTCAGTTTGAGGGAAAATAGCCTGAAAATGAAGGTAGGGGAAGTTGTGGCATGATGCTGGGAGCACAAGTGAGACAAACCCTTTTGTTCTTATCTCCCAGAGTTTTCTATTCCAACCAGCTGTATCAAGATGCGCCTATGACTTTGTTATGTCATTCAGACCTGAATTACAATATCCCAACAAAACCAGAGGTGGTCTTTAGAAATGAGGGACATGGTTGAGGCTGGATAGAATCATAGAATGGTTTGGGTTGGAAGGGACCTTTAAGATAGTCTATTTCCAGCCCCTCAATAAGGAAGGAACAGTTAAGGAATGGATAAGGAAGGAAGACTGAGGAGGTCTCAATAAGACGTGCTCAGGGCAAGATTTGTCCCATGCCTGGAGAAGTCCACTTGCCCATTCTCCCTGTTGATGCTCAGCTCGGGGTCCTGCTAGCTTCTGAGGGCAGCACAGAAGGTTAGTGCGTGAGCTTTCCAAGCTCAGCCCAAACTACTTTGACTCAGATGGAGTATTTTCCCCTCACTGAAGAGATTTTGAAGAAATCCCATTACCTTCCTTGGTCTGAGGCCAGCATGCCCAGCTGGAGCTGTGGTGTGAGCAGCACTACCAGCTGCAACGGCCCCAGAGCTGCAGTCCCACAGGACCCCTTCCTAGGTTCTGCCCTCTCCATTCAGGATGTTCTGTTGCAGTCAGTCAGTTTTCTTTGAATTCTGCTCCTCCTGGTACAGTGCAGCCCTGTCCCTTCCCTTATCTTATCCCCCAGTGCCCATGGTCAGGACAGGAGGTCAGAAGGTACAGCACAGATAAACCCTGAATGTTCCTTTGTGAAATACCGACAAGCTGGGATTTTTTTTATCTTCTTGCTGCAACATCTGCCTACAAATCCTGCTGCAATATTCCGCACCTTGGTGCTCACCCAGGGCAGCTCTGCCATGCATGTTAATGGGCAGCATCTGCCCATCCCACCCTGGTAGTCAGGGGGACCTGTTTTGGATGGAGACAAGCTCTTTGCACCCAGGTTTGATATACCTGTATGTCAGCATATGATGGCAGCGCAGGAGCATTGGATAGGATGTGGAGCAGGCAGCCTCAGAATTAAGGACAACCTAAAGAATTCCTACTGCTCTTCAGTCTGTGCTCTGTCTGCCCGGCTTAGCCATTCACACCCAGCCCAGAGCCACAGAATTTACTCCCAGCAAAGAATTTGCCTCCAGCAAAGAGCATCTGACTGTATATAGATATAACATGCTGCTTTGCATTGTGTAGAGCCAGGTTGACGACGAGCTGGATCTATCACACAGTAGCTCAAACCTTGAGCTGGAAGTCAAAGAGACACAGAGTAGAAAAGACCTCTTTTCCCCTCTGCTTTCTTTTTCAACTAAGCAGACTTACCTTGTACTTTCCTTCCAGTCAATAAAAGGAAATGTCCAGCACCAATGGCTTCTTGGAGCCGGCTGTTAGAGAAACTGGGGTGCCCACAAAGGTCTGGTAGGCAATGAACCACAGTGACTAAAACAAAGGAGCACAATGGACAGCCTCCTTGTCCATAGGGGAAACTGAGACACAAAGTCCATCCAGGTCGCAGACTGTTGTCCTGGTGCCATCACATATAGCTTACATGTCAGTGGCGTGAGCATCTCCAGATCTTCTCCATCTGTACTTGGAGTCAGTAAAGTCAGTGTTGCTCAGAGAAGTAATACAGCCAAATGGGACAGTGCTCTGGTTTGTGGGGCTTTTTTTATTCCTATTTTAGGAAAAGATGACTTGAGTAAGACTCTTCTGACATTCAGTCCCAAGGCATCCCAGCCCCATGGTTACAACTAAGAAAGTTGTTCCTGGCTCCTAGACCTGATCTTTGTTTTGCACTGGGGCAAACATGCATGCCTGACAAGTCAAAAATCCATCACTTAAGTGACCAGTGTCTCCTAGAACCCATTGGGCTCCTCCTACAGACCTCCCTGGTGAGATTTTGAAGGCTCGAGCTAACACTCAGGCAGGAATATCCTACTCATCAGAGAGAAATGCCTGGCTGAAGCAGTCAGGACAGTGCCCAAGGGCAAGCTTGAAAGGTACTGACAGATCTCCACGGTGCATGTCATGTTTCACCTGGCTCTGTGCTCCAATTTAATAAGTGGCTTGGTTTCCCAGGGACCAATATTAACTGAACAAACTATTTAATTTTGCTGATTAATTAACACAGGAAAAAAAGATTTGACCTTGCTGTGGAGGTAATAATGTTCCTCCTATGCCCTCACAAGAGGATGGTTTAATTTGGTGACCCCAGAGCAGCTCAATCATCGCTGGATGCTGAATGCAATGGTGAAATCCTCTTTCCTGAGGGGAACGTGGATGACCCTGGGTGAGCAGAACACACAGGAAAAGGATGATCTGTTTTATACAACCAGTAGATCAAGAGATAATAACAGTGCAAAAACATCTTGAAGTACATGTCTGACTCCTTGTACATGAGCCATCCATGCACCAAGAAACTGGGATCAGAAGCGCTGGTCTGTCAAAACAGAGAGTTGAAAGAAAAGCAGAGAAAACTTTGCCTTTTGTTCTGGGGTGATCAGAGCAAAGCAGGCGGGACCAGGGATGTTGCATTCCTGAAATGACATGAGGTTATGGAAGGGCATAGAGTCTGCTCTGCTGTGTTTTGGGACCCCGTCCAAAGCCCTTGGGCTGATTTACGAGCCACTGACCTGCCACGGGGGTTCTGCTAACTTGAGATGCCTGCAGATAGGCGCAGGAATGAAGGCTGCTGCTCAGCTTTGGGTCAGGTTTTAGTTGTGAGCCAGAGGGCTTCCTGGCACTTTCTCCTGATTTATTTGGTGTTGGCACTATACTTAGGCCACCATGAGCCCTGCTGGGGACAGAGGTACCACCATCTCCTCGGGCCCCTTCTTTTTTCCCTTTTTCTAAACCTCAACATCATTTACCCATACAAACTCCTGCTCTGATGTCCAATAGCCAGCCATCACATCAACTCATTATTCCTGACTGCAATTCAGTGACTTCTTCAGGACAGCACTAAATAGGCTGAGATGCTGTAAAGTTACAGTGGGATGATAATAGCAGGGTAGCAAAGTCTTTGGCTAAAAAAAACCAAGAACAAGCCCAAATACAGCAGCTGCAGAAACAAAGGAAAAGAGCCACTTACCCTCAGAAGACCTTAGGTAGGCAGGGATCTTCAGCAATACACTTTAACCTCCATTGCCAACCCTTAAATAAGGTGTGGGAAGGGGTGCATCCTGACTCCACCCCTTCCAGTCACTCAGGTACATCGCATGCAGCTGAGCTCTCCTGGGTTGCCCTGCCTTCCACCAGCTGCTCAATCACTGCTTCAGGCCATGGCTTAGCATTTCCATTACAGATGCCAACACCCCCCTGACCAGCTCAGATCTCTCCACTCTATTCTGTTACGATACTGGATAGAATAGGATGGGGAGACAAGATACTGGATGTGTTTTCAGTGTTTGATCTGATGGTACAACTCCCTCACCATCCCTCCAGACCTGCTGTGATCTCCTTGTAATAAATTCTATACTAAAGCTAGCTGAAAACATTTCAGACAAATGCTGTGGAGTTTTTTTTACCCATGGGAAAATGCAATCGGACTGAAATCAAAACATTTTGAAGGGAGCGTGTTGATTTTGACTGGGAAGTATCAAAGCAGATTGTTTCAACTTTCTCGTTTTGTTTTGACAGTTTCAAAATGCTTCGTTTCCATGAGGTAAAAACACTCGGGTCTGAATTTGTCTTAGTTTTGTTTTGACTTTCGCTCCTCTGGAGAACAACGTAGTTTTCCATGAGAAGCCTGAATATATGATCCTGTAGCCCCCAAAACACTGCTGGAAACGTTTTGGCATTTCTGGAGCCCCCGTGGCAGTGCTGCAGTCCTCCTCCTCCGGCTGGTCCCCAACCCATTGCAGTCAACAAAGAAAAGAAGCACGACACAGCCACATCAAGGCAAAGCCACAAGGTGGGATGGCATCCATCAGCAGACTCAAGCAAACCATAGGCAGCACATCCTCCTTCAGAGGAGGAAAACCAAGGCTCCTCTTCCTCGACCTAACTGTTACACAAGCTGGTGATTCATTTCTCTGCGGTGCTCACTGCCATTCTAGAAAGCATGGAAGAGATTCAGTAGGTAGCATGGAAAGCCCCAAGCATTAAAAGGTTTTATTTCCTGGGTGTGTTTTCATTCCTGCTTCTCAGCCATTAGGGAGGGAGGGTGTTTCCCTGCTGAGTGCAGCCATGATTTAATTAAAAAAATAGGTTGACTTCCAAAGTGGTTTCCCCTCTGCATCTTAGCAATGTCTGGACGTGCTGGACTGCTCTAGGAGAGGTGGTGATGGCTGAGTGACCTGCCATTCAGATCTGCTGTCAGCAGGGCTCTGCTCATGTGCCTTGCTGTCTCCTCTACTGTTGACATTTACAGAAGTTTTAGTAGTTTGGAACTTCCTTCTAGCAGCTTTGGTTAAATCTAAGAGGTTAACAAGTTCTTGGGGGAAAGAAAGATCCCATCAGCTTTGCTTCTCCGAAAATCAAAGGATCACAGAGGTCCGTAAGGGGAGAAGAGGTCTGCTGGGTGCTGGTGGGGAAGTGCCCCAAATCAGAATGCAATGGGTGACAAAGGGCAACGGGAGAACCCCAAAAGATGGCATAGGGCCGCTGACCACAAGCACAAAGATTTCACATGTACAGCTTCTTCCCGAAGACAAAGCAAAGCTCTGAGCACGTGGAGGTTTGCCCATGGATCATTTGATAGGTCCCGCACGGCTGAGATCAATGGGTCAGATGGTGTAGAAATGTTTTATGAATACATTGAGAGGGCGATATCAGCCGGAGTCCATTAAAACAAGCTGATATCCTGGCCTAATAACTTCTCCACACTGCAATTAGAAGCCAGGTCTCTGCGTGCAGCTTGGAGCTGACCCCACGGCCTCCCCTCTGCGACCCACGGCGGGCCCTGGCATCCCCCAGAGCAAAGCACCTCGGAGCCATTGCAGTGCAAAACCACATCACCATGTTGGAAAAGCTGAAATAAAAGAGGGAGAGAGCAAAAGAGCGGGGCAAGGGGCAGGGTGGGAAATCGATGCCTCATTGAGCTTTTGTTCTGGTCTGGTGAGTGCCCGGGATCACTCGCAGGAGCCTCCACAAGTTTGTAAACACCTTTACTTGTAGTTTTCAGTTTGACTTTGTTCAGACTGGAGGGTATGAATGCGTTCCTGTCGCCAGCTGCTGATTCTGCTACTTCTCCAGAAAGAAATGGCTTCGCCTTTTCTCGTGCGTGCCTCATAAAATAGGGATTAGGAGCATTTTTTTTAAAACATAGTTTTTGTAATAGCGCAGCCCCAAACCCCTTCAATCAGCAAACTTTAGCACGACTTGACAGACTAAACTGCCATTCCTTAACCCACAGGACAAGAAGTGCCATTTGCACACGGTTGAGTGGCGAGCAGGAGAGATTCATGTCGCTCGCTAATTGCCTCTGGCTCTGCGCCATCGCACAAACACTGCGGCACCCGCTGCACTTCTGCTCCCGATTCCATCTCTGCAAATGCCTTTTGCTGTATTTCAATGACTCAGGGGCGCGCGTAGCTGGATTTCTGTGGGAAAGGTGGGCAAGGAAAGGACAAGTGGAGATGGCTGGAAGGGTACAGGGAGGAAACGATTTTCAGCAGGGAGCACAACGGGAGCCCAGCAGAGAGCTTGTGGTGCACAGCTTGGGCTCCACTGGGTTCACACTGAAAGTGGGGAATGTCCACATGTAGAGCGCTTAACTCTTAACATAACAGCAGAGTGAACATGGAGCTTCAAAGGTCATTAAATCCAACACCTCCGCAATGAACAGGGACACCTACAGCTCCATCAGGTGCTCAGAGCCCTGCCCTGCTTGACCTTGGGTGCCTCCAGGGATAGGGCACCCACCACCTCTCTGGGCAACCTGTGCCAGTGCCTCACTAGATGTCAATCTCCTCGCCTCACCCAGCCCTCCCAGTGCCATCGGAGATGTCCGCAGAGGTTTAGGAGATAGGAACCAGAACTTAGGAAGGACATATGCCATACATGAGAGGCTTTCAGCATCCAGGGGTGGATATGCAAGGTGGACACCCCTCACGCAACCCCCGACAGCTGCGGGGTGGTTGCAGCCCAAATCATCCTGGTGCTGAGCTGAGATCAGCTACGCCTCATTCCCTGCCTCTAATCCTTGAAACGGGGCTAGAGACCTCAGGAACATCTCCTCCAACCCCTGCCCACACTGAAGAGCATTCCAGAAAAAAACAAGAGGAAATGAGTCCTCTGGGCTCAGGGCCAGAATCTGCAGCAGATCACATAGACGAGGGTTGTGAACGCTCAGGGTGACCCAGAACACAGAGCAGCCCTCCTGAAAATCACAGGGAGCAGGGCAGGAGCCCACCTGAGCCTCTGTCCATTGGGGAGGAAGGATGAAGGTGTCAGTAGCGGTGGGGATGTTGAGGGATATGGAGTGTTATCAGTGCCAGGCGCTGCAGCCTTCACAGGACAATCCTAATGTTTTATGCACTCCTTCACTCCGCAAATAACTTTCAAAAGATAATTGAAGGTCTTAGGATGATTCTTCCCAAAGAACTCTGCTGCATTTCCAGTTATCTGCACAATCTCCTTCAGAGCCACATAACAGAAGCTGTAGTCATGATAAACTTAATCTGTTCATTTCTCCAGGGCAGAATCCTGTAAATAAGAGACTCATTTCCCTCTCTTTCTCTTGTTTGTTTTGTCATTCCTGTGGACAGGATGATAGATTTTTATTTCCTGTACCCTTCCGTTTCATTGACGGCCTTTTGCAAAGAAATACTGCTCTCATGGATTCTCTTTGAATAGACTTAATTGAAACGATGGCAAATGTCATGACTTGAAGTGCAGGATATGAGGGATGAATATACTTGCATATATACACTTCTGACAATGCAAAATCTATGGTTATATAGCTTGCATTGTGATTGCCTAACATCGGCTCTAAACGCTGATTTCGGTATATTGTGTGCTGTGTACCCTGCAGGCAAGACAGCACATACAGGAGCTAAACGAGGAGCAATTAGGATTTGGCAAGTTTATTTAAGTCTATGGCGGATCTAATCGGCCACGAATGCTATGAAGATCGTGTCAAACTGTCAAACTGAGTGACGAGTTGGGGGAACATTCACAGTGAGAGCGGTAGCGCAGGACAGATAAAGCTACAGCAAGAGAGGATCTGCAGGAAAGAAACTCCCCAGAGCACCTGTGTGCTCCATGCTATGGTACCCACTGACCCACTGCCTCCAACCAGTGCTTCAGCATCACCCAGTTTAGCATTCACATGGAGGGAGAAGCAAGAAAGCGCTTTGAGCGCATCTTTCAGTCTGGGTGCATGGGGTGGAAGACAATCTTCTTACTCCCAGCCTGGATTGTTTTGGACTTTGTCAGTTTCAGCTCACAGCTTGCACTCATTCAGGAGGCTAACACAGAAATAGCATCCGGATCCTGCAGCTGGGCTGTGTCTTTCTTACATTTCTGGAGAAAATGAAGTGGGCAGAGAGAGGTGTGCAGTGGCACAGAGGACTAATGAGAGGAGCTGTCAGTCACTTGGCTGGACGGAGAGCGACTTCTCCATCCTGCCAAGGCTCCGGGCTGCCTCCTATCAGGGATGTGTCCCTGGTAATGAGCCTTGCCCAAATTACTTGGGACAGTCTGAATGTGTATGACTGCATCTGAGCAAGTCTTCTTCCTACTGTAATAACAAGGGCCAGGTAGCTGAGGTTCAGTGAAAGTAGACTTAGAAAAGTACCAGCTCTTCCTGCAGATTAAGGCATTAAGCCATGTTTTCACGTCTTGGACTAATTATTATTAAATCAGAACATTTTCCTGAACAGTTCAACTCTTTCATAGGTTTTTGTTTTCAAAGGAGGATGTATCTCTCCCTTCTGGATTAAGACACCTCTTAGAGAAAAATCTACAAATGTTTCAAGTCTTTGCTATTATTTCTTTTTTCTTTTTGTAACTGCTTAAGAAAGGAAATGATAAGCTTTAATAATAAGCACAGCAGATTCGTGCATGAGGGAAAGTAGATTTATCTCTGAATATCTGCTTGAAATCAGGTCTCACAACGCTGCATGCTGCATGCAAGGAGCCGTGGGGAGGGAGAGAGAGCTGTGGTGGTGACATTCACTGAGAGCAAATGTGAAATGATGTGTATGTGTGGGATACAGCTACACTTCCATGTGACCAATATTCTGCCTTCTCTCCCCCCCAGCAAGCTCTCCTAAGGGCAAGCCAAGTACTCCCATGTTGTTTCATCCATTGCCACCATGGGGTCCTTCCAGTCACAATTTACCCCAAACAAAAGACAAAACCCCGAAAGACTTTTACATGAATTTCCGTGACAATTTGTAACCCACTCAATGCAGTCTGACCTCTCTGTATTCAATCGCTGCTCCCTTTTCTGTGCCCAGCAATTAGCCCTGCTGTGCCCTGTTCTGGGGGGACAGCTGGCAGGGGCATGCAGAAGCAGTGAGATGTTCCACCAGTGGTACTTCCCTGCCTTACCACACAGTGCTTTTGCCACTTGTCCATGACAAAGGACTAGGCTCAGCCCCCTCGCCCAGCCAGCATGGTTTGGGCTCACTCGGATTCCCTTTACCTTTGCAGATGCATCCACTGCACGGAGTCATCTGGGGCTGTGGAACAAATACGTTTATCTGAGATGGAAACCTAATATGAGATAATCACTTTATTTACGGGAACACACAATGGCATTGCTGCACTGGGAGCACAGCTGCTCCCCCCAGCAGGAGTAACCATCCTTATCAGGGAGGCACAGAGGAGGAGAAGGGCAAATGTGGAGGCTGGGAGCTGCTGGGTGACTGCAGGATTGTCAGGGGACACCAGGAGGGAGGAGGAGCCACCATCTAACCTCAGAGAGGGGGATGAACACTCCTTTAGCGACACAAGACCCTCGCACAATCACAGTTTGGCTTGGCCTCTTCCAAGGCTCTGGAGCTGCTGTGACTCCCTTGCTTTCCATAGCCTTCAAAGCAAATCACGTCTGGAACTGCAGCAGGGAAAACTGGTCTCACACAGAGATGGAATGCTGCTTGCAATGTGTTCACAGCATCATACAGTCCCTCAGACTCTGCCATTCATCTGCAGAAGACAGCAAACATTGGCACTGCCAGCTGGCAGAGTGAGCCTGAGGGAAGCAGACACTCCGCTCATCCAACCTGGTGCAGGAAGGCTGAGCACATCAGTGTGTGCAGGCACACTGCTATCCAGCTCTGATGGAGATGGGGCCATGGGTGATTCATGACCAGAGGGCCAGCAGCACGTCCTGGCACAGACAGAGCGGCTGGAGCACCTGTGGTGCTGGAGATGGAGGAAAACCTACATGTCCACAGCCCTTCCTGACCTGTCTCTGTTGCTCCTGCTGTGGCTGCACTTCTCTGGAGCTTGGCAATGAGCCTTCTGCTCTCCCAACCTGTATTATGGCTGAGAACCATAGAATCATAGAACTGAGTTGGAAAGGACCCTTTAAGGTCATCAGACCCAACTCCCCTGCAGTGAACAGGGATACCTACATCTCAATCAGGTGCTCAGAGCACCATCCAGCCTGACCTTGAATTTCTCCAGGAAAGGGGAATCCACCACCTCTCTGGGCAACCTGTGCCAGTGCCTCACCACCCTTTTTTTATATCCAATCTAAATCTCCCCTCTTTGTGTTTGAAACCATTTCCCCTTGTCCTATCACAGCAAACCCTGCTGAAGTCTATTCTTATAGCCCCCCTCTAGATACCAAAAGGCTGCTCTTTCCCCAGAGCCTTCTCGTCTCTGTGCTGAACAGCCCCCAGCTCTCTCAGCCTGATCTGACCTGACCTGTAGGTGAGGTGTTCCATCCCCTGGATGATTTCTGTGGCCCTCCTCTGGATGCAGTTCTGTACTGAGGACTCCACATCTGGACACAGTGCTCCAGGTGAGGTCTCATCAGTGCAGAGCAGAAGGGCAGGATCACTTCCCTTGACCTGCTGGCCATGCCTCTTTTGATGCAGCCCAGCATATGGTTGGCTCTGTGGGCTGCTAGGACACAGTGCTGGCTCACGTCCAGCTGCCATCCACCAGTACCCCAAGTCCTTCTCAGCAGAGCCATGCTCCATCCTTACATCTCTCAGCTTGTACTGATAATAGAAGTTGCCACCAGGCAGGTGCAGACCTCACACTTGGATTTGTTCAACCTCATGAGGTTCAGCAGCCTGTCCAGGTCTCTCTGAATGACATCCCATCCCTCAGGTGCGTCAACCACATCACACAGCTTGGTGTCCTCTGCCAACTGCTGAAGATGCACGCAATCCCACTGTTGATGGCATTGGTGAAGATGTTACAGAGCATTGCTCCCAGTACTGACCCCTGAGGGACACCACTTGTCCCTGATCCATCCCTCTGATGGAAGTGAGGAAGAGCTGCTCCAGCAGGCTGGGGTCTTCCAAGAGCAACCCTACAAACAAGAAGGGCACAAGGAAATACAACGCTGAGGAGAAGCTGAAAGAAAGACCCTTGTGTTGGAAGGAAGACCTCACCCAGGGCTACAAGAGCAGCACATGCAGTGCTTTGCTCCTGGAGCCCACGTGCAGGGAGAGCCTTAGAGTCCGAAGACTGCACAAGTCTGGGCAGATGTTTTATAGTTACGTCGAAAGGCACATCTGTGACAGCAGGGGGACTCCCTGCCAATTTACAAATCCTTGCTCCAAGCCCCGGAGGTGTAGAGTTTCTCAAAGAAACCATTGTCAGAATTTGTTTAACTGTATTTTTTTCCTAATTTAGTTCTTATTGATCCCCTGTATGAAACAAAAGAACATATAATCTGCTTTTCTATATATCACAGGCTGTTAAAGGTCATCTAGATACCTACATCAAGCCAAAATATGAATTATGGCTAGTGTTTTGAACGTAAAGATGGAAGATATCTGTTACAGACAGGGACAGAAGAGGAGGATATTATCAACATATTTTAGTTTTATGGCAAGGCAGAGAAAAACCCTGAACAAGTACCCTCCATAATTTAATGGACCCAACTTTTCACCTCCCTTCACGGAGCTCAGCTGAGTTCCTTAAGCTTCACATCAGGAACTGGTTTTCCTTCCTGAGAATGACTCAGAGCTGGAGTCAGCTTGTCCTCACCATCAGCTGCAAAGGCTGAAGACATGCACCTTCCAGATTGGGAAGGAGAGGTTAAATGCCAGATGGCGACAGCCCCAATACCATGTAGTTTATGAAGGCTGAGAAAGCTAATTTATGATTTCATTTTGGAAGAGGAGAGTATAGGCGCTGTAATTAGATGCTTCTTGCAGGATGACACAATGGGGCTGGCAAAGCCTTCTCTCACCCCCTGGTGAAGTGCCAATGGCCAGAGGGATCTCTTTGGCCATGAGCCCTGCAGCTCTTCTATCCACCCTCCCCCCAGCATGACAGAATAGGACCGTATGGCAGCTCCATTTGAACTCTAAGTGCTTCTGTTGTTCCCTTAGAAAATCAGAAAGTACTGATTTTGGCGGGTGGAGTTGTTGAGGAGTCCTTGGGATGGCTTTTCTTTTACAGTTTTTCCCAGTATGTTGTTTCCTTGAGGCAGGGAAGTCCTGCTGATATCTGCCAACCTTCCTGAACTGCCCTGCAGGGAAGGACAAACGCTTATGTGCCTAAAATGAGTGGTGGGCTTCTTTTCCCAGTTCCTTTTCCCTTTGATTGCAAAGCCCCCTGACATTTCTGAGACTGAGTACTGAGGTGAGAAAGGCCTTCTTGGAGAAAACAAACCATGAAATAGCACAGAGCTATTGGGCAGAACAACAGGAAAGAGAAAGGTTATTAAACAGGCAGAAATTCAGGCCGGGTATGGCTCCAGATATTAGCAGGTGGTAGGAATAAAAGTTAATGAATGCAGAGATAAATGTGGTGCCTCCTGATGTATTGAGATGAAAGCATGTAGTCTATGTAGTCAAGTAAAGCATTTACATCTGTCTGTTCTCCAGGAACTTTTGGAAAGATACTTCTGCTTGCGTTTTGTTGAAAGAGAAGCCAGACTGCATAAAAAATCATTAGGAACTGTTTTTTTATTATCGTTATTTTTATTATTATCTGTGATTTTTTTCCCCTCGTGCTAATGGTTCCCAGGCCTTTCTAAACCAAACAAGAATAGCTGGGGGGAGAGTTGAAGGGATCTCTTCCTTTGCCAGTGCTGAGCTACAGAGCATCTAATCACAACCAGGAGATGGGAAGCAAGCCCAGAGCCCTTCAATGTCCAGTTCCTGGGAAGAGAGGAAGAGAATGGAGGGAATGAGAGAAGGAAGGAAGGGAAGAAGGAAGGGAGGGAGGAAGGGAGGAAGGAAAGAAGGAAGGGAGGAAGGAATTAAAGCAAAATGCCTAGTGCAGTTTGGGTCTGCTATTTCCAAACTGGAATCAAAGCCGTGCACACCAATAGGAGCTACCAGCAGGACCCTTCCCATTGCATATATAGACTAACGAGCAGGATAACCGTGTTGGAGCAGAGCAAAGGCTATGCAAAGTTTTCTACAGCAACCTGAGCCCCAAATGTGCTGGTATCCCTGGAAAATCCCCCCCTTCCTATGCAAGAATAACAGGATAGCAACAGTGAGCAGAAGCTCATTCAGACAAGGAGCAGGAGATGGCTACCTCTGCACACTGGCTGTGCCAGAAGGTACAGTGACTACTAGCAGTCCACATGGGCTCAATGGCAGATGGGACAAGAGCAGAAATCAGGGCCATGAGAGGACCTGATGGCCAAGGGAGGGTCAAGAGCAGGTCAAGGAAATGGAAGGCAGCTGATTCAACAGGTTGAGTGACAGCCTTGGGGGGGAAACGAGCGCTTAAGAATACCAGATTGGATCCTCTGTTAGTGAGGTCCAACATCTCAGGGCTCATTTGGAGCTTGGCACCAAGCGGAGGGGAACGCCTAAGGCATTCACGACTATTTATGCAACTGGAGAAAAGACAAAATCCTCCATTTACTGCATCTCCGGCTGCTAGGGAGCCAACTGCTCCAGCATCATTTGTGTCCCTGCTTATTGACAGTATATTAACCTCGGAGTGAAACAATAGGCCTGAGCAACTTCACAGTGGCCTCTACACTATTTGCAGCGACTGCTAAATGCTGCTGCAGATAATGTTATTTATTCAGCACATTGCTAATGTCAGATTACAACCGGACCCCTGTCTGGAAATGGAGAGAACCCCCTGCAAGAGGCTGGCATGAATTCATTACAAATCAGTGCTGCTAGAATAAAGCATTTATTGGGAACGTCTACGCAGTGACCTTCATACAAAATGTATCGCATAACACTTTCTATTAAAATAATCATAAACACAGTGAGCAGTAAACAAAACAATCAAAATGTGTCTTGAAAATAAATGCAGAGAGGGGATGGTGGATGGAAGGGGGGATTAAATTTCCATTTAGGTATTACACAATGAAGGCCTTTTTTTTTTTTTTTTTT
>PPHD01005918.1:7773-25473 GCA_002909625.1 Bambusicola thoracicus | reverse complement strand
CTGAGCAATGTGGTAATGGAGGAAAAAAAAAAAAGAGTAAACAAAAAAAACGTGATGAATTTATAGGACCATTAAAAGATCAATGTAATGAAATAAAACTCATATTTACTGTTAATCAGTATTCCTTTAGTTTGGATAAACGAGTGCAAAAAATAAGGCAGCCTTACAAAGTTTTTCTTCCTTGTTAAGCAGACACGCAGATTATGTAAAATGTGTTAGAAGCAGTGTTTGTTGCACAAAAAAGAAAGAAAGCTGAAAAACCAGACATGTAACTGTGTTTGCAAAATGACAGTCAGTCTAGCAATTCCGTTTTTCTTCCTGCCCATTTGAAGTACTTCACTCTGTGTCCAAATTCATTTTTGCTGTCCAGCGGTGTCATCATGTTACGCTGTTGGCAGAAACATTCCAACAAATTTCTAACCAGTTTTGTTTTACAGCTGTGGAGTATTTGAAACTTTCTTTCTTTTCACAACTTCCTTTAGATCTCAAATGTTTTAGGCATTACCTTGCTACTTTTCACCCATGTACTCTTCGTAATGAAGTTTAGGAAGGTTTTAATCATAGGCTGTAACAATAATCTCCCCCACTTTTTAATTATTTTTCTTGGTTGTTGTTGAATGGAGAACCATAGAACTTCATGTTTAAATGATTTTCAGCTGTAACCACTGAAATCAGACCAAGGTGCCTGTAGGAAGGACTTTTAAAGAACAGATTTAGAGTTTAAGGTGAAAGATGCTAAAGTATTTGGACTATGCTAATTCCTTTGAGTTTCCCTTTTTCTTTTCCGTTTTGTAGACAGCAGCTCTTTGCTGAAATAGCTTGAAGTTATTGGAGACTTGGAAAAAAGACAGGATTTTTCATTCACAGTTCACCAGTTTCACTGCATCCTAAGCTGTAATAAAAGTCTCACATTGCTGAGCTTTTCTCTTTCTGTGGTTAGCTTATAGCTTATTTTTGTCTTTGGGGCTTACAATCTGGCACTTCTCTTAAGCACTAAATTCACTTAGTCAAAGGGTTGGTGAGACGATTTCTGCCACACCCCTTAAAAAAAAATAAGAAACACAAAAGCAACTTAAATAATTCTCTTCAGGGTGAGTCCTACTCTTCAGGGATTCCTGTCTGGACAAGCAAAAAGAATGTTTACAATTCTCCCTTCTAGCAGAGCAGCAAAACACAATACATTCCCCTTGTGGCAAATTTTTGCTAAATCATGAAGACCTTCCTTTAGTGAAGGAGAGTAAGTAAAATACGCTTAAGAAAACAGCTGCCTCCAGGGCAGACTTTTCTCCAAGCTTGGTCTGAGATAACATGGAAGTTTCTAGGAAGGAACAGAGAGTTAACTGTTTCACTTCTTGGATTCCCCTTTGTGGGTCTGTAATGACTCCCTCCTTTTTGTAGGCAATTTTTTTGATCCACTGACATTGGCTTTTAAGGTTAGCCTTAACTTACCTTAACTAAGCAAAAGGGCTTAGCTGGTTTACCATCTGAATGAGTTACTGTCTTTCTCTTCAGAGATTTAGTAATTCTCTTTCTCTTCTATAATTTTCGTAATTGTCTCTTGTAATGATTTCTACAATATCAAGCATTTCCTCATTACTAAATCTCCTCTGGACAAGGTGGCATCTGTAAGAAGGAAGTGTTTAACTCTTTGTAGAATGCCTTTTTTTCTGAAACGAGGCACTGCCCTTTGCTTACAGAAAGAAAAAAAGGGGTTGCTGAAACTGCTTTCTGGAGCATCCACTAAACGCAAGCCACGGTTGTCGCCTCCAGCGTCTCCAACTCTGGAGGTTGAGCAAGCAGCCACAGAGTTAGCCCTGCAAGGTGCAGTTGGGCCAGAGCTTCCGTCAGCAGGAGGTCATAGCAGAGCTGGAATCTGTCCCACTGACTGCGAGGTCTCTGGGCCAGCACAGGAGATGTTGCAGCGGAAAACGAGTTCCCTGGATTCTGCTATCCCAATAGCACCACCACCACGGCTGCCTTGCTCGTCCCTGGGTCCAGTCTTGAACGAGTCCAGGCCCCTTGTCTGTGAAAGGTAAGTTATCCTCAGCCACAAAACTTAAGCAAACCAATAAAAAATTGCACTCTGTGGTGTTCTCTGTATATTAGAACTGCTAGCAGTTCTTCAAAATGCTGAGATCTTGTAAAAAGTTTGCTTTCCTAACAATGCTTTATATACTTACCAACCAACTCTAATGTTTAATGTACTATGTGCTTATGCTTTGAATGGGACAGTAATATCAAATTCTGGTATGACAACTGAATATTTGTATAAAGCTATTTGCATCTTCACAAAAACCAGATTTTTTACTTCCACAATGGAGACATGTTTCTTGGAACTGCTTGTTGAGAATGATGCTGTATACTTCTATTAATATAATACTAACATACATGAAAAATTCTTAATTTTTAGGGAAGTGATAATCACTACCAGAGAAGCGCTACTACAAATCCATTCTCTCTGCTATTTATGCAGTTACTATATTTTATGTCAGTGTCTTTGAACAGAATTTCATATGGATTATCTTTATGCCTTTCAGGACAGGTTTAATGCTTTTCTTGCTGATGTGCTTTTGTCACTTGTTCTTTTTATTTAGGCCAGATTACCTGTGTTGCTTAGTACGACTATGTACTTATGGCTTACCCTCTACTCTGTCTTCAGAGTAACTTGTGAACATGAATCAGTGTTATTAGTTCTAAGGAGAGACGTGTAGAGAATGCACTGTGTCTTCTGTTAAAATCTTGGGAAAAGGGTGGAAAATATTAATGAAAGAAACCTCAAAAAGAGCTAAAGAACAGAGAAATGCTCTGCTAAGATTGTTCTCCTCTTACATATCACAGTTCCAATCACAAGCTACAGTCAGTTTGGAAAAAAACGCAACAGTACTCTATTCTGACTTTGGAGAATAATTATTAGTGTTAGAATAATTATTAGAGTTAGAAGCAAAAGTGCCTGAATCAACTCTGAAAAGCACTTGAAAATATTCATTTGATACTGAGTTTTCCCCAGAGTCTTGCCTTCGTTTAAGACATGGGAACACATTCTTCATTGTAATCCCACTGTTTTTCCATTCAGTAGAATTGCCAAGTTCTCTTACAGTATATTTAACGTGTGTTCTGTAGAAAATTGAAGTAAAACTCAAACCATTAAAGAGCTTGTTTCCATTCATACAGAATAACAGATTTGAGAGTACACAGGCTCTTCGTGGCATGGATTTGCAGATAAATACTTCGATACCTGTAGCCATTTCTCCAAAGGATGGTGGCATTCCCTTCCATCTTACTACTGCAGGTCTTCTTTGCAGCAAACCAGCAGTTTGCTTCCCATTACCATACTTACTCTTCTCCCATGAGCTAAATTGACTGCCTGTTGGCATCCACTCTCCCTCATATCTTCATTGAGTCCTGATTAGAGAACTGATTACGTCCCACTAAGATTTGCTATACGTAGATCTCCCAAGAGACTTTAACTGTTTACACAGTGCTGCTGCCCTTTTCTGAACACTTCTAAAGATGCAAACAGACTTCATTTTTGTTATGATATGTTCTTAAGAAGAATGCAGTACTTGAATCTTTCGGTGTTTCAGTATTATAGAATTAACTAGTGTTATTAGGGGTGTATTGAGCTATAGTCAGTATTTTGTCTTCAACAAATGGTTAATTCATTTTTTTCTCTTAAAAAACAACAACAAAAACATTAACTAGTGCAGTGTTCTGATTTTAACCAGAAACTAGATTTGTCCAACACATCTAGTGGCACTTTACTGAAGGCTCTTTAACCTTAGAAGCTTTTGAATTCTACTGTTACCCGTTGATTGTATTCACTTTCCAAGATGCAGACATTACTGATTGTGTAGCTAGAAACTCAATTATGATAATTATCGGAAAACTTTCAAGAAGTTGACATAATTGTCTATAGAGCTATAACATGTAAATTTCAGGGTTATGGGAACTTAGGCCATCACAGAAGAGAATAAACATAGAAGAGTATTAGAAACCTGTACTAAATGCATAATGTACGTCGTATTTGAAAAGTGATTTTACTGTGAAAAACTGGAAAAATAGATTTTTATCAGCTGAATGCTAAAGGAAATTGTTGGGCTGAACACTGCTAAAAGTGTTTATTTTTAATGAGGTAGTACATAAATTGTGCAACTGTTTAATGAAGATGACATGCGTTCTTTTCCTGAAAAGCTCTAAGAGAAACAAAAATAATTAAAACCAAAAGCAAATTAATAGATTTTCTTTGTTGCTTATTTTTGTTCTATGCACGCTTCCTTAAGAGCATTCCCTGGGATAACATCATATTAAACATATAGTTATAAAATTATGCTCAAATTCTGTTCTGATTGCTTTGATTATAGTTAAATTGTTCTAGCTGGAAGAGTCCCAAACTTATCTTCAGAAGTGTGCTTACAGTATTCTCCTGTTACTTGCCTTTTTTGTTTATTTTTACAGGAGTCGTACTTAAAAAAAAAAAAAAATCATGATAGGAGATGCATGCTTTTAACTTAAATTCATTACGTTATTATTGTTTTCTGTTCAAGATATACTTGACAGTTTTAGACAGTTTCTTGTTCAGTTTGAACATGCATGGGGATATTTAAAAAGCATTGGTTTTTAAAAACACCTAAGTTTTTTTTACTGTTGTTCTTGGGTTTTTTTCCCCTATCAAACAGGTACAGAGTTGTGGTATCCTATCCTCCTCAGAGTGAAGCAGAACTCGAACTTAAAGAAGGTGACATTGTATTTGTACATAAAAAACGTGAGGACGGCTGGTTCAAAGGCACTCTGCAACGAAATGGAAAAACTGGCCTTTTCCCTGGCAGCTTTGTAGAGAACGTTTGAGAGGACTGATTCCAAGAGCTTCAAATACCGTACTGTAAAGTAGCACAAGTATCTTACCGGAAAAAGCACAGTCATGAAATGTTTTCAAGTGACTGTAATGTAAACAAAAATATACATATTTTTACAGTGTCTATAGCACAATTACACCAGCAAACAAAGAAGATGAAGGCATCTGCTGGTTTTATCACTTTTGATTCTTGAGTGTGATGTGTGCCTTGTACTGTCTGATTTATTATATAGAAGAACTTTTTTCCCCACGTATGTTACATAAATGAACAATTGTTTACAAGGCTGTAACTAATTTATTGGTTTTTTTTTTTTTAAACTTGAACTTTGTGTAATAGTTAAAAAATCTTGTGATTATGATTTTAACAAAATATTAATTTATGAAAGAATAGCTAAGGGGAAGCTGGATTCTCTCCTTATGAGCAAGCAGTTATATCTGATAAAGAGCCTCCCATTTATCCTCTGGACATTTTTCCCCTGTGGTGTTTAACAGTGGAGTAAGTCTCTTGTTTTATGAGTTAATACTGAATGGTGGTGATGTGGCGTCAAATAGAATTTGCCAAGTGGGGGAAAAATGTGTTTTGTTCTTCAGAGGGAGGAAAAAAGAAAGTCAGTGGTGTTCTTGAGTCTAGTTCTACTCTTTCATAAATCACACAAGTGGAGTAATGTTTCCAGGAGGCAAAGATGTATGTGGGCAAATGATTGAAATTCAACCATCCCAAGGTTAGAGTCATCTCAAGGTTAGGAAGGAAGAAATTAAAGAGTGTCGATGACAATTTCCCTACACCTTCTGAGTTTGTAATAACTGGGCTGTTGGAACAAAGCTTAGCTTTGTATATTTGGCCTTTTTTTCTTTTTTTTTTTTTTTTGGCATTTTGTGCTCAGGATCCAACAAAATTGGAGGGAATGTTAAAGCCCAGTACTTAGAAGAATAATATCTTGAAAACACCTGTTTGATAAGACTGAATATGAAAATAAAATTATAAGTTGTACTTACTGTCTAAAACCGCCTAAGAAGTGTAATTTGCTGTTTTCTTCTCAAACTGATCTGCATGGCCAAGAGGTGTTTTACAATGTCTGAGCAATAGTGGTGGTAAGTGATACACTCGTGTTAAAGTAAAGGCTGTATGAAACACTGTGAAAATTTTACTAATGTCTTAACCATTTCTACTTTGGTATGTTCTGACCTTTTCTTTGTCTTGCATGTGTTACTCAATTCCTGCAGTAAAATAGCTGTGCATGATTTGCATTTTCCTTTTCAATTACCTGTTACTGGGTTATTTTGCTCTGAAAGTTTCCCAAAAGCCACTTGACCAAAACTAGTGATCAGCTCACTTTCAACCAGAGAAGGTGTCCAGTGTTTGAATCAGTAATAAAATATTTTTATTTCCTTGCAGCTGATGGATATAAAGAACGCAGCTTGCAAGGAAAATGTTAGTCTTTCAGGGTTCTGTTAGAGATCTGACACTTTTATTTTTTGACCGTTGAAGTTAAGTTGTGATTCTGTGCAAGACGCTGAGCACCATCATCTCCGGTTAAATTTGATGTAATTTGGCTGTTACTCGGCACTTTACAAAGGGAAGCCAGTAGTGTGATTCAGTATCACGCAGTATATAGAAAGCGATGAACAAATACACAGCAATGTGTTAAATCCTTATTTTATTTTTTTGAAGTTATACGTTGAAAAATATCAAATGTTAATGACAAGGATTCTCTGCCATTGTCATGTAGTATCATTGTGATGGTCTTAAAAATAAGAAAAAATATATATCTATAAATATATGTAGTTGAACACGACAGCATTCCCAAATTAACTGTCTCTCTGAAACACTGTATAATTCAGTTTTTGTGCTTTTTAATATTTTTAAATAGTTTACTTGAATATTCATGTAATATATAAAGGTTTTGTGAAACAAATTTTTAGTTAGAAAGGAGCTGATATCAGCTTTTGTCAGTATAAATTGGCACTAGTGTGTCATAATATTCTTATTTTGAAAAAAGTAGTGCATTTTATATTAAAGACTACTAAAGGTTAATTTTTTCTATTTCTGCTCTCCATATTTTAAACTAAGTGACTAAGTTACCTCTGTTAATAGATTTTCATGATGTAAAGCCGGTAAGAAATCAGCTGTTAATCCAATAGTTCTGTTAGATGGAATACGGTTTTAATTTTTTTAACAATAAATGTTTGTAGAAAGGGCTTATTACATAGCAGTGCAATGACAAAATGCAGTTATCCTGCCTTTTTTGTGATCTTTTAGGAGTTATTTTTTTGGTATTGGCTTGGGATTAATTCAGTGTCGAAACAGACAAACCCTGTGCATTTGCTTTGTGTAATTCCATACAAGAAAATTTTGTAAGGTATTTTATATCTATGTTTGAAGTTCAGTGAATGTTAAGTGTTTGATTTACTATGTTAAACTTCCAATCGTAATAAATATTTTCTTAGCAAACGGCTAAATCAAAATGTGTATGCAAACATTGAGCATCAATTTCTTGTACAGAATTTGACAATAAAATTACCAGAACTTAATTTTAGAATTTATAGGAGGATATTTCTGCTCATAGAGAAAGTCTTCAGATTCCATAATGTTGGAAGTTTGGAATGATGAATATTATGCAAAAATTCTAGAGAGAACTGATGGCTGATCTTTTCCACTTTGTTATTTCTGCAGGCAACTTCAGAACATGTAGGTAACTTCCATGTCAATCTGATCATGACTGACTCATTTGCTCTAGGACTTGTTATATCAGGCGCAGAGGAGTTAAGAAGTGCTTTCCCTAGAGGATGAAGTGTCTAGTGTAGCGTGTGTATTGAAGGAGAGTCCCCAGCTATAAGGTTAAAGCAGCCAGAGTAACTGTCTCTGAGGGCAAAAGTGTTGGGTGGAAAGAGGCTCCTTTCCCTTGAAGACGTTTGTAGTCAAACGGTAAAGCCTAAGTAGACCTTCTTGATTCAGATGAGTTCACCTGTCTACATGTAGCTGATGGGGGGAAAAAACATAGGGGGGTTGGGAGTGGAGCCGAGACAGCATTGCTAGAAATGGAGAACAGAGATTATCGAATAACAGCTTATTTTCTTCCACATGCACAGAATCATGGTAAGAAGTAAAATGAAATGATTCTTTGGATTTGAGGGATTTTATTGTTGTTTTGTTTTTGTGT
This sequence comes from Bambusicola thoracicus, assembly GCA_002909625.1. NCBI lineage: Eukaryota > Metazoa > Chordata > Aves > Galliformes > Phasianidae > Bambusicola > Bambusicola thoracicus. The sequence goes on along the minus strand of PPHD01005918.1, from coordinate 17,460 downwards.
TATTAATTATTGAGTAATTCTAACGTGTTCAACATTGGGATTGCCGGAGGTGCCTGAAATCCTATTCACCCTCATTTCATTATCTCTGCCTTAAAATAGTGATGCCAATAGCTTTGCATAGGCTTAAGAATGCGGCTTCTGAGCATCCTAGCTTTTTTGATAGAGCTGGCAAAACGTTTTAACTGGATAGCTCTGTCCAGTGGCTTTAAGAGTGTTCAAAGGTGCACATTGACTTTAACTACACAGAAGAATCCATTTGTCTATTTTTAAAAACTGTGTCTCTCATATATATTCGTGCAATAAATAGCGATATTGTTATAGGACATGCCACTTCAGCCATCTTTTGCGGATTCTCACCATGGTTCTCAAATGTGTGTACGTCTCAAACCACTGTAAAGTGCTTTCTTCCTGCGTTGTGGTAGACAGTTAATGGTAAATCTTAAACCGTCTGAAGCTTGGCTTGAGCAAAACCAGTATTGTCTTTCTTTTGAATGATTTAATCATTTATCAGCTGGTATACTTGAAATACAGTTATATAAAAGAATAGGAGCTGAGAATGGTGATGGTGGAAGACGAGGACCCAGACATTAAGTGTGAGGAAGGAGTTAGAAGACCTGTATATGGCATCTGCATCTTACTGACTTGTTTGTGGTATAACTTCTGCTATCAGAATCCAGCTCTGTGACAGGAACTAAGAGGCACTTGAAAGCTTAAGACTGAAAATGCATCCCTTGACCTTCACACAGTCTCTTAAGCTTGTGTTTGTTTGCCTATGTCTAAAACTACTACCATTCTGGTTGGCCTGAACTGCGTAATGGTTCTCATGTCCCAAACCAGGTATCTGTATTCCTGAATTATCTGAAAGACACCTGATGGATGTGCTTTGAGAATATGTATTGCACCGAGTACTGATTTAAGTTTAAAAAAAATAATAATAATCTGGCCACAAAAAAACACAAGAGGAGTTACAGGTTGTTGTTAATAAACAGTGGTAGTGTTTGCTTACTGTGTAATCTGTATGGTATACTGACATTTGAGGGTCGCCTTTGGAAATAGTATGGATATGATGAAGTCATACTCCACAGTGTTATCCAAATTCCTCTTACTTCTAGAGAACAAACTTGTTGAGACCCGTGAAGTTAAGCAGCTGCTCTTAAAAACCTGAGGTCTCGTATTTTGAACCTCAGTTTCTTCATTTGCCAAACTGACAGTTCCAGTTCTTGTGAGGTCTGTGATGCTGTTTTGAATGTAAATACTCGCTTTTTAGTGAACTTGCTGATAAATTCTAAACAATTACATGTGCCTCCAAATATGCTCATCAGCTGGAACATCTAAGCCCTTCTCCTAGAGAAGTCTCCTATGGACTTATTATGTGGGTGAGAGTCTTAGCTGATTTGCTGGATGGTTGAAGAGCACTTTGATTGGAATCTGCCTGATACAAGGAACAAAACAAGTAAGAATCTGCAGTATCTAATCTGCCCTGTGCAGAAGCCATTGAGAGTGTAACGTGTTTTATGCCTGCCTATCAAATCATGGGAATTACACTGAACATAATGTTAGCAGATATCAGAAAATACTATTTATTTGTTCTTTTTACTGTTCTCTTTCCTGCCAGCTGTATTATTTTGCTCAAAATAGAAGTGGCAGAATCATTTCTCAACTTCTCTGCTGTTCCTGCTGAATGGATAAAAACAACTTGAACACAATAACGTTAGCCCCGGATTTCAATTACTCACGGTTATAACTAGCTTGTAAAAATTGCTCTTAGCACATTTAAATGAACAGTACTCAGCTGCACTCTGCAACCAACTCGAGTGCCTGTATTATGGTCCTGTTTATACGGCACACAGAACCCAAAGGCCTTCAAATGTTTGCATCTGGTAGTTAAATCAGAACCGATTCAGAAGATGCGCCCAAACTGTATCTACATTTTAATTTCAGAGTGCTGGGAACAGTGTGTACAGACCAAGGAGTAGAAATTGGGCACAGAAAGAAAAAAAATACACTGTATCACAAAGGCAGAAAGAAGAATGTCAGGATTTTAAAATAGTTGTGCAGGTGTTTACTGTCTCAGCTGTCTTAGATGCAATTCCATCCCACAAATCAAGTGGACTTTGATTCCTCCTGCTTCAGGCCCCCCACCCTCTACACACACTTCCCAGAAGGGGAAGGCTGTATAAGCCTTTAAAACATCCAAATTCCTTGGCACTGGAATACACGGTTGTACTCTCAATTACTGCAAATCAGTGCTACTTCATTGATTTCATTAAGTTTTGCTGGCATACACTGAATATGCCCCCTGCTGTTAAATAGTCAGGGAAAATATCTTCCCCGAAGAAATGACTATATCTGAAAGAAACCAAACTTGTTGATTGTCATACTTGGAAAATAAGAGCTACTGGGGCTGTGTTATCCTTTTCTCAAAGACTGTTCGTCCCACTAATAAGGATAAGGCATTAGATCAAAGATGATGCCTTCCAGCTGCTCTGTAAAGCATAGGAGACATGGTTACTTTTCAGTCAAATTACAGATTTTCAGATCCACAATTACAGAGTAGGATTTGGTTTGCTAACAGCTGCTAGCCCCGGAATCTTTTGTGGTTAGCTCATGCTGTATTTTCTCATGGTATATCTGTGGATTGGAAGAAAGATGAGTCAGCAACGGAATGACTTTAAAGTGGTCATTGACATTGTTTTCCACAGAAGGGATGTGACCTAGGTCAAATATCTTATTTCAGCTGGGTGAACTTCTCAGTAAGCTGAAGAATGCTAGCTCTTAAAAGTTTACAGTTCAAAGAAGTTTTCCCCACTCTGGTAGTCAGTCTCAGCGTGACTGCTGAATGCATGCAGATCAGGAAAATCTGTTGGTTTTCTGCTCCATTATCAAAGCTTTTCTCTGTGCTTCTGTCCAACTCCTAAGTTAGTAGTACACAAATAACTGTTGCCCTGCGTTATCACTGAAATTCTTCACGTATAGTAATTTACATCTGATACACGTGATTATTTTTCTCCTACTGGATAAAACTTAATAATTCTGATCTATGTGAAGGTCGGACTTTTCAGGAAGGATGAGAAAACATGCAAATAGATGAACGTTTTAAAATTCTTTTTAAAAATGATTTAAAAAAGAGGATACTCACTCTGGCTGTGCGTTCAGTATTCTTGCACCAAGGGCATATCCCTTAACACTGAGTAGGTGGTCTTTGCCAAAGACTGCTAGGCGTAACTCTTAGAAAGCTGGAGTGCTTTTGAGTAAGCAAAAGGAGAGCAAGAGTGATGTGGTGTCTGTCTTCTGTCTGTTACTGACCCAGTTGATTATGCCGCAACCACATTTCTATGTGGAGGCCTGCTACAGCTTTGTGTAAGAAAATGCCAGAAAATACCGATTTCTACCTGTTCAGATGCAGAATATTCCTTGATAAGGAAATCAACATTAACCTTGTATCAGATGCTAATAAGATTTGGCCATATCCACAAAACACAAGAGTGCTCTTGTAATTAGTTTTCTCATTTGATGTAGTATTAATGAGCATGTAAAATACTTGAAAGGGACCCGGGAGGATCACCGAGTCCAAGAAAATTTAAATACTAAGATACAAATTTCTGTAGGTAGCATTTTTCAAGTGTTCCTGCAGCACAGGATCTGCTGGGCTTAAAGATCAGTTTTGAGTTTGGGAAAGTTGCTGCAGTTCTCTTGGCGTGGCAAGATGGGCACGTCAGCAGTGTGTGAGTGGGGAATGAGAGGGAGGAGAACAGCCCTGAAATTAAAGAGATCTGTGAAACACTGTCTGGTTTAACCACAGTTGTTTCTTTTTTTGTCACTAAGCTATCTCTTAGTAAATGACTCAAGTACCCCCACTGTAAGGCAATGTGGTTCCTTACTGGATATGACTGTACTTTTGGATGTCTGGGATATACGGGCCGCAACAGAGCTTGACTACTGCCGTGTCTGTGAGGCTTCCTCTCAGTGAGGCCCCTGCCTCAGTCCCCCCAAGTGCTGGCACAGGCTAGGCTGAATTGGTGGTGGAGCTGCACAGCATCCTCGGATGGCTAAACCAAGCCGTGAAAACTCTCTGCTCCCAGAGCAGTTGCATCTCTTCAGAGGTTGTACTGGTGAAAAAAGATCAGTCTGTCTGACACAGGTTGTGTCTGTCCTCACACCACAGTGTGTTTATGTTGGCAAACCTTTGTTGTGTAGACTCAGCCAAAGTGCGTTGCTGATGAATGGGATGATGTGGGAATTTTTCCATCTGCTGTCTTCCTACTTTTGCTGATCTATGTAACAAGTTTGGTTTTAACTGTGAAGTATTGCACTCTCGTAGCTGATAGTAATAGAGCATGTTCACACAGCTGTGATTTGATTACACTACAGCCCTGTTTGTGAGTAATGGCTAAATCCACGAGTACAGAAGGCATCTCCTGCCAAGTACAAGAACTAATTCAGAGAAAAATTAGTGAACTTGTACTGAGCTTTTTGAACGTCAGATAACACTGGCAGAAGTTGGATCTCTTCCTCCTCGTGTGCAAGTCTGAAGGTCGATCTGCATTTATCTGCTTGTTTTTTGTTTTAAAATCAAAAGCAACGTTTTTAAGGAAGTAATTTCTGTGAGGGCAAATAGTAGATTCTAGTAGATTCTAGTTCACTTCTGGTTGATACTTCTTCATAAGAGCTGCCAATGTGTCAGGCAATGTAAAATAAATCACAAGTACGTGTTCTTGCAACTAAAAGCTCTATTGATGAATTTACAATAGCTTATAGCTGGCTTATGCTATCTTCTGTGCTATATTTAGTATCGCAGTACAATGTTTTGGGAACAGATATTGTATGAAGAAATACTGATTCCAAATATAAAAGAGGTCCCTGAGGCACAAATGTCATTTCTTGCTTCTAACTTTACTTTTTTGTAATTAGAGCCACTATGTCTACTGGCTGATTGCGAAGTAGCCTGATGTTGTGCCCAGCCACCTTTCTCACACCTGCTTTCCTCTTAGCTTCCTAGGCCTCTTTGTCATAAAGGATTAAGTGCATTGGGTTCATTGGAACAAAAAAGCAAACAAAAATATTAAGCACTTAACTTAAGAAGTAGATTCAGCATGATTTTAAAAGTGAAATATACGTAAAGGTGTTTTGCTGAATCAGTTTTTCTCTGTTTGGACCATCCTAGAAATAGTGTTGTGTGTGAAGCATTTAATTCTAGGGAATAAGAAAAGAAACATTCTGTACAAATGGATGTTATTTATACACCCGTGAACCTGCAAAAATAAATATAATTGACATTTCAAACCTGTAATCAATTTCCTGGGTGCTTTAATACTTAGATCTGAAGGGAAAGTACAGCACACTCAGGGAATGTTTTGTGCCTTCCCATTTGAGATGTAATGGTTCACTGGTCATGGTTCACTGAATTGGCCCAGAATACTTCCTCCCTTCCTCCCACGTTATGCATTAGTCACCATAGCTGCATTCGATATAATCCTTTGGTGTACACACTGAAGCTGCACTGATTCCAGTGGCAGTTTGGGGTACTTGCGAGTTTTGCTGAATCAGAGACCTAAATGATGCCTTGGAACAGACTTAATCAAATAGTCCCAGAGGCTTCTCCAACTGGGTGTTTTCAGACCCAAAGGCTTTTCCAACTGGATCTGCTACATGAGCAGTAAGAGCAGCGTGTATCCACAGAAAGCAGGTTTGGAGCAAAGCCTTTCCGTGCTGTGATCAAGCAGCTCAGCACATGGATTGAGACTTGTTCCAAGAAATTCTAGCAACGCTGACAGTAAATTCAATCTGTTTATACATGTCCCACATTAGTCATGTGAAGTCCTCTGTCAGTAGTGCTGGAAAACTGCTGAAGCGTGTGACGAGAAGTTTTGTAGGCACAGAGTTAGAAGAGTGCAAATGCTTTCTTAGGAAAGGCAACGAAGTGCTAGATATAAGCTAGACATTGGCTCAGGCATTTGTAGTATAGGTGTACAGCTTTGGTTTTGGTGGCAGGAGGAATGCCTGTGGTACCTGGGAGAACTGCGTACTGTGGGGAAGTTGAATACTGTGTATGCTGATAACTTGAACGTGTAGAGGTGGGAGAGGAAGGCCTTTTTCTAGAGTAGTTGTGGGAAGCTCCTTAATTTCAGGGTAACAAAATCTGGCTTATTTCATAACTGCTTTTATCTTCTATGTTTTAGGAGCAATCTATGGCTTGTCACATTCAGTGTGTCCAATGGGCTTGGATGTATGTGCTTTTTTTTAGTCCTTTTTTTGTACTTTTTAGAAAGGAGATGATTGGATTTGGGGAAAGGAAAGATTGAGACAAATGATTCCTCACCTTACAAGTGAACTTACTGGGAGGCACAGAGGGAAGAAGACCTAAGAAAGAACTGGAATTGTGTCAGCGCAGGGGGGGCTGTAATTCTGGGACTGGTACTGGTAGTGGTGCTTGGTATCAGCCAGCTGCAGGAGGGGTTGGAAATAATCTGATAAAATCGCTGTAGCTAGAAATGGAATGGCTGCACACCTTATTAACTAAAAGATTTATGCTTACATAAGGTGCTAGAAGTATGAAAATCATTGCAAATGTGTGGCCTGTGTCTGCAAAAAAGAGCTTCCTTTCAAATGATGCCATAAAACGAAATCAGGACCTGTAGCATTGCAACACTGTGTTCTCAAAAGGAAGCTACGTGGATGAATGCTACGCCATTAGTATTTGTGTGGCTGTCGTTGTTTTACCCCAACGTTTCTGTGCTAATGCGAGTGCTGTTCTGAAAGAACTGAATCATGCTATAGCAGAATAAGTTGTAATAACTACAGGAAATAGGGCTATAGAGTAAAGCTGTGATCCATGCAGGTGATCTTTGTTCTGCTTAGGGATTATTTTGTCTACTTGTTTATACTTTGTGTAATGCATATATCTGCTGGAAAAAAAATCTTATTTACAAAACGATTATATTTAGAGACATAGTAAGTACAAAGAGTACCGTTACGGTAGGAGAGCTTTAGTCTGATGGTTGAACTGGGCTTTGTGTTTTCCATTCTTCAGTCCCATGAGAGTAATCCTCCTGAGTCTGGAAATAGTTGGGATGCAGATACTGTTAGGCAGAATATTATCCTGTGTGTTTTCTATTTTTGACAGAAGAAAGGAACTAATAATTTACGAGGCTGATAAAACACACAGAAATGGTTAGTATTAGCGACAGTTGTGATTTCTCAGCTGTTGTAAAGATCTTCAAATTTATGCTGCTTTTTGAGTTTCCGCGGGTGGAATAACCTAACTATGTCCTGCTCTTCCCAGCATATCCATTTCAGCATAAAATGAATCTCTGCATGGCTGCCTTGCACATGCCTGGAGATGTTCATCAGGAACCCAGCAGTGGCTTGTCTCTCTTTAACATAAATTTGCTAGCGCAGACATTGCATGCTAATTCCACATACATGGGTTTTCTCATCCCTCGGGGAGCAGTCTGTCTTATCAGAAACAGAATGACCCTCCTGTCAGCATTACAGATTTATTAACTTCCAAGAATCCTGTTTTGGAACCCCCTGCTGTGTTGTGAAGTTCCAGATGGCAAAGCACAAGAGCATGGCAGCAATTGTATTTGTCTGCGAGCTCCCCCTGCATCCATTAACTGACTTGTCTTTGTTTCTGCGTGTCCAGGTACAGAAACTTTGCAGAAAAGGCTTCCTTTTACAGCTAAATAACAGTGATTGCTGCCTTATTTATTTCTCAGTCTTTTTTCCCCCCAACTGCTTGACAAAATAGGCAGCCTCGATTGGTCAGAGATATGAAGGATGTTGCAACTGGATGTAGCATTGCAGCCAAAATGGGTTATAAAAACATTATGCAGAGTTCTGCTGCTAAAAATAGGCATGCATTGAGTTGGGGAAAATGCAGAGAGGCTGTATAAGGTCAGTCAACACAACCTTACCCAGCTCTCAAAACAGAGAAAATCTGCCCGCTGTGTCCACATGTTTTTCAGGAGTGGAGTCCTGCTGTGTACTGGGTGAAGCGGTTCTGATTTTTCCCTTCTCAGTCCATTTGGTTTTCTGCTGTACTTCCCCTGTACTCCCCAGGCTGTTTCTGGCAGATTCTCAGCTTGTTCTTTTTTCTTGCATCACTGTTATCAGGCAGCGCACCAAAATGTCACAAATAGAATTGCCTAACACATATTTAGCAGATCATTTATTTATACGTATTTAACAGCAGTTTAATCGAGATACGCATTACCAGAAAAGCTTTATTATTATTATTATTTTAAAGAACATGTTTCTTCCAGAAAATGGAAGTCTAGCAGTGTTTAGAAAATAGGATAAATCTTACTTCAAAAGATCACAGAAAGCACAAAGTTATCGAACTGTCACTACATGGTCATTTTTTGGAAACTCCCATGTCCTCTGAACTGCACCCCTCCCATCAGCAACCTAAACAGCATATTGCTTTTGCTTCCCATTCCTCTACTAGTTATTCTTCCTTCTTCATTTCCCTTGGAAAATAAAATTGGACCGCAAGCTTCTGGGAATCCGAGCTGCCATCTTGCTTTGTTCTCTAAAATGGCTTTTATGTTTGGAGTTGTAAGAAATTGAAATATAAATATATATATATCTCTATTTTCTTTTTTCTTTGCTTTTATCATTGGTAAATACATATATTTGTAAGTGGTGGTTATCATGTGATGTTAACCTTCCTTAAACCTTCATATTCCAATGGATTTAATGAGCGTATAGGAGCCAGATGGCATACCATATTTTTTTGCAGACATTTCAGAGCACATGACAGACAACTGATGTTGACAGGAGTACCTCACTGAGGTGTCTGCAAAGCAAATGTGTGACTTGTTGCTATTAGAGCAGAATAATTGTTTGTGAAAGGCATCCTCAAATTGAACAATGATTTGATAAAGTAAACAGGAATGAGTTCTGCTTTGTAAACATTGCCCACTGCAGAAATGTTACTCGCTTGTATAGAATGCCTAAAATAATTGTGATCTGAGTGGAAATGGATGATGCAGAGTTGCATTGTGCAGTGGCAGTCACAGAATCACAGAATGGCCTGGGTTGGAAGGGACCTCAAGGATCATGAATCTCCAACCCCCCTGTCGGGCAGAGCCACCAACCTCCCCATTTACTAGATCAGGTTGCCCAGGGCCTCGTCCAACCTGGCCTTGAACACCTCCAGGGACGGGGCATCCACAACCTCTCTGGGCAGCCTGTTCCAATCACAATTCAGGCAATTTTGCTTGAAAATCTTCAATCTGTAGGCAATGTTATGGGGAAAAAAAATGATTGTGGATGATAAAGATAACTGTTTCATTTTCCTGTGAGACAGAAAAAGAGAAACCCTCTTTTCCTTCTGCCTAATAGGAAGAGGGAAGTAAAGACAGAAGAGCAATGGACTTTCACCGTTCCAATTAAGGTTGGTTGGAGCTGCAGACACATCATAAAAAGTCATGCTTCATGTACCTCTTGTTGCAGAGAGTAAGCTGGGAGGGAAAGCCAGATGTCTGATTTTGGGAGAAAGCAGGATAAACATCTGGTCATTGCTTATGCATCTTCCTTGGCATAGCAGCTAAACTGAGACAGTTAGTAGACAAAAACTAGCTTGATATTTCTCAGAATATGCATTATTTCAGCTAAGTAATTATGTGGAAGGTAACCTTTTAAGTTTGCTTAAGAAAAAAAAAATAAAACAAGGATAAATGT
>PPHD01005917.1:0-25473 GCA_002909625.1 Bambusicola thoracicus | reverse complement strand
TGAGTTCCAACCCCCTGCTATGTGCAGGGTCGCCAACCAGCAGCCCAGGCTGCCCAGAGCCACATCCAGCCTGGCCTTGAATGCCTGCAGGGATGGGGCATCCACAGCCTCCTTGGGCAACCTGTTCAGTGCGTCACCACCCTGAGTGAAAAACTTCCTCCCTGGTTGCAGGGGATGTGACAGCCTTGCAGGGCTATGCTCTGCCCCATTGTCCTGCAGGATGCAGGAGCAACGAGGTCCTGTGGTTGCTGGGTTGCATGAAGTGGACAAGGCTCTTGGTCGTGATCCTAGGATGCAGAATCACACAGCCTTGTCCACTAGCAGCATGCATGCAGTTTGCTCAGCCTGCTTTCATGGATGGCTGAGCAGTAGATATTAGTCCGGCACTGTATTCATTCATTATTCAGTCCTTCCTTGCAGGAGGAGACAGAGAAGCTTTCGTGATGAATGCTGTGGTTCCTAAAAATAATTTACTACAGCTGAAAAGGCAAGAGCTAACTCTTTCTTTCCTGACGGGGTGTAAATTGGAGTCACTTCAGTGAAATCTACAGTGGTACACAGAGAGAATAAGAGGAGATCCGGGCCCAAATAATTTCTTCTGAGGTCTGATTACCCGTGCTTTCTATTAGAGGTGCACAGCCACATCACAAAGCACAGCCCACAGCGTGGCTTTCTCCCTCCTCCTCTTGCAGGGAGGGGATGCTTGCACTGCCCAGCTGGTGCTATTAGCCGTTCTGGAGGTAGATGTGGCAAGGACCTGTGCCTTACCTAAAGGTACTCCTGCTCCAAGCCATAAAAAGTGTAAATCAAAGCAGCTGGAAGAGTGCTGCTACAGTGACTGCTGAGTCCTAAAGAGCTCCTCTGACATTGCCAGTCTCTGGATCCCACAGTGACAAGTTATTACCTTAATGACCCGAGCACATTTGCAAGTCATTAATGCCAAAGGTAGATGGCTGGAACAGCACTAAAGAAGTAACTAATTCTCATCTCTCAGTGATGCTGTGCCTGGAGCTCAGCCCAGCCACTGCTGTGGGAGCATGGATATGCCCTGGAGAGCATAACCTCTGGTTCATCTCACCCCATGTTGTCCCTCTGGGCAGCAAGCCAGGCAGAAAGCACTCCTAGAACAGCCATTTCCCAGCCTTGGGGCACAACTTTGGATCAGAACTGGCATCATGTGGCAAACTGATAGCTCTTCCCATGCTGCAGCTGCCACCAGCACAACCCATCCACTCATCAGAGCCACCCCTTCCGGCCAAGAGACTGAAAGTGATTCCAGGGATGGGCAGGTAATGCACACAACACAAAGTGCTGATGGTGTAATGCGAAGGAAGGAAGGGAAGGAAGGGAAGGAAGGGAAGGAAGGGAAGGAAGGGAAGGAAGGAAAGGAAGGAAAGGCTTCCTTTCTACCCCCCAGTTGTATGGGTTTAGCTACTGATTGTTAGCAGGTGGGTGACAATCAGTCCATCCATAGCCATACTCAAGACAACGCAAATGGACACTTCACCAATTGTTAAAGACAACTCCTACAGCTCACAGTATATTGCTGTGTGATCCCAAAGGTCCTCGTTCCTTTGTTCAGGTCCTCCCTCACCCCTCTCCTGGTGGTATAAGCACTGGCTGGCTGAGCTCAGCCAGACACCAGTGGAACTGCATGGGTGAGATGTCTGTTGGTGTTGTGTGCTGTTGTTTTCTATTTTTTCTTTCTTGCATGGCTATGTTCTTCATTGGTTCTGCACAGAAACAACACCCCAGGTAAGGCTGGGGATGAGGGATCAGCCCACCAGGAGTGGTGCCAGAGAGCTTCAAGATGAGTACCAGCAAATCTGCACCAAGACCCCATTGCAAGGGTGCAATAGATTTGAGAGCCGAACCTCAGCCTCTTCCCAGAGAGCTCAGGGCGGGGAGGAATACCCCACAGCTGCTGTCCTCACATCTCACTGCTGGGAACAACCAGCATCCATACAGCCAGGACATCACTGGGGCAGAGCAGGCAGCAGCACCTACCAGGCTTTGTGCTCAAGCATCATCTCTTAGCACCTCAAAGCTGGCAAGATGACACCCACCTCTGCCAAGTACTCCTGTAGACACCAGGTCTTTTAATTAGCAGTTTCTCCTAGTTAATTACTTTTGGGAAATGCTCCAAGCTCTGAATGAAAGCAGTATTTTCCTAGGAGAATGAGTCACCTCTCCTACTTGCTCACAGTTGTAGTAGTACTAATGCTTAGGGCTGGTGAGAGAACTTCGCCTCTGCACTGCACGCCCCGAAGCACTCAGCAAAGGGCAGGAAACTCAGTGCCACCTCCATCCTGTGGAAGGGGAAAATGAAGCTGGTGAACCTGCTGTATCCAGCGAGATCCAACACTGTACCGTAGCTGCAGTCACAGCAGGTGCTGAGCAGGGCGTTCTATTGTTCCCAATGAGTTGTCAGTGATGTGATGGTGCTGCTGAGGTGGTGTGCAAGGCAGAGGATCACCACTGGGCTCTGATGCAATATCCAAATCAGTACATACAGATGAGGGACAAGAAGAGAACAAAACTCAGCAGATGGATACACAAGCCCTAATGCTCAGTAGGTAACTGCAGCAACACCAAAGATCTGAAATAGGAAGGCATGTATTGATAGTTCTTTGAGGGAGCCACTCAAACATCACCTTACCAATGTTCAGACAGAACTCTGTCATTGATAAAGACAGGAGAAAGTAGATTATCAGGGGACTCATCAGAAGGACAATTTTCTTCTCAGCTAGATGAAAATATCTGTGGGAATGTTCAAAACTCATTATGGAATGTTTGTTGGAAAGGTCAGACGTGAAGAACGGGGAGGATCAAAGTACACCTGGGAAGAACAAACATGGAATGGAGGATTGGAGAGGGAGAAAAGTGGATGGTTGCTTGCAAGCAAGCAGGTGATCGGTAGGTTAGCCTGGCAGTGTCCTTGTTTCTGCGCTCAGCCTCATGGGGGTCAGCCATATTTGCTCTTCCTCAGCTTGGGCTCAACCCCTTAGAGAGGGATCGGGATGGATACTAGGAATAGTTCTTCTCAGAGGAGTGGTGATGCACAGGGAGTGGTGGGGTCACCATCCCTGGAGGTGTTCCAGAGCCGTGGAGATGTGGCACTGAGAGGGCAGTGGGCACGGTGGGGGTGGGCTGGGATTGGGCTTGGGGAGCTTAGAGATCCTTTCCAACCTTAATGATTTTCTGTGATTCCACATTTGCACCTTCTTAAATAAAACCACTGAATGCCATCGGGTGTTGGGGGTCCCAGCGGTGGAGCAGTGCCCACCTCACTGGGAAACCTCCATGCCTGCTGCTAGCAGCAAACGCCTGTTGTGATTTCGTGCCTCTGCCAAGCGCCCATCTGAAGCAATGCAGCGATATTTAATTCTTCATAAGACTTATCCTCAAACTGCCTTAATCAACTGCTGCGTTAATTGCTCTGTGCATTGAACGGCCCCTCTCTAAGATCTTGTTCATTAATGAGTGTGAGTTTGTGGATGTCGTTTACTTTCGCATAATCGGAAAGCCATCAGGAGATTTGTGGTTGAACAATTTCAAGGGTCTGGAACAGCCAGGGGCTGAATCAAACCTTCCCTATGCCCAGAACAGCCAATTATTTTGCCTGTGGCCTCCAATAGCTCCAGTTCTCACAGCCTGCATCATGATGGGATAGGATGACCTGAGGTGTGTCTACAGGTGGGTATTCCAGTACCTGTGCTTCCCAAAGACACGTAATACATTACATCAACTCCACTAGTTCTCTCATTAAAGCTGCTCTGTAGGATTTTCATGGATGAGTTCTCTGCAGCAGTCTGACCACGTACTGCTGGGCAAAGCCATCCTCCCTTTTATGAGGCTGAAATCAACCCAAATCAGTAACGTGTGCCCTCCTGTAAGGTATTCAAGCTTGTTTAACTGAGGCAAAAGCCCTGAGAAGTGAAATAAATATATGCAAGGAATAGGGGGAAGCAGGCAATGCTTTTGGGGAATATTGCTTAACCAGAGTAGAAGCCCTGATCTCACGAGTCGAAGATGGTGGAAAAAGCACCATACCATGTATATTTGGCTTATTTTCCAAAACAACTTATATTCTTTGCCCATTTTAAAAGCGTAAGATTATCAAGCTAAGCTTACATCATCCAATCCCATACCCTGCATAAGGATTGTGGAAGAGTCAGGAAGGAAAAACAACTATTAGAACAGGGGGTGCAAGCTGCTGTCCCACCTACACCAAGCCTCATTTCGCCCTCCTGTATCACAGCGATCTGGTTTTCCATTGCCTGGTGAGTGGGAGAACCAGCAGGCTCTGTGATTTTCTCTGTGTGTATCAGTACCAGATGTTTGCATCTGTTTGACCTCCCACTACTTGTGGTCGAGGCTTGCTAGAGCTGCCACAGGGTGTGCTTTGGGGCCTTTGCCGTTTAGTGCAAACCGACAGGCCAACGAGCCAATGCACGTATCTGCAGGTACCTTCCCGCTGCCATGTGCCAGCTGATGAATGCAACAGCAGAAGACTGCGATTGGGGCAGAGATGCTTTTTGCATCATACATGTGCGTTAGCAGAATGTGCAAACAGCGATCGAATGAATAGAAGGGGATCATCTTGCAGATGCGATGAGATATGGCGTAAGGAACATAAATAATCAGCCTAGGGCAGAAAGCGCCATCGCTAACCATGCACTGTGTCCACCGGTGGGGCCAGCTGGGGTCCCTGCCCAGACCTTGCTGCTTTGTGGTGAGACACAGATAGGAGATGACAGCTCCTTTCAAAATGATTTCCTGGTAAACCTTGGATTAAACAGGCCCACATATTGCTGGAGAAAGCCCTCAGGAGCCCTATTAGCTATCCAGCACGGTTCACAGAGCTCCCTCTAGCATCAAGGAGCAGAGCTGGAGAGGTTGGTGCCCTCGTGGCTGCAGAAAATGATTGGGAGCAGGAGGTCAACGAAAAGCACGAGAGATGCTATCAAACGCCCAAACTGCAGAATGCAAAATCACCTACCTTGAAAGAGACACGAGCCCTTCAGAAATCCTGGAACTGGCCCCTAAGGGTGAGCCTTGTTTTTAGAAGGATTAAAAAGCACTTTGTTTTCCCTTTTCCTGAATCCTTTTTTTACTCGTGTGGGTAACACAACCTCACTGCCAGCTCTCCTACATCACAGGAGAAGAAGGTGAACCCACCTCAGCTGATCGACTTCTTAGCAGCGCAGTGCCCAAACGTGTGGCATCACTTCTCCTATCAACATGGGGCAAAGCACAAAGACTGAGCCACAGAATCCTGTGGTGGGGCCCACAGCACACATCTCAGCGGTGTCTAACATTGCAGCTATGACATAGGTGAGGAATGGGACCCATCCTCCATCTATAGATCTCCGACGTATCTCTGCAAGGTTTCTGGAGCTCTGTATGGATCTAAAAGTGAAAAACAGTGCTCATGCAACATACATTCCTACCTGCCCAAGGTGACTAAGTCCCAAACTGACGACGTTTTTCTGTCCCTTTTCTTCTTCATACTGCCAGTCACACAGAAGTCGTGGAGCTATTTGCAGAGCTGTGCTCATCAGGGCATGGCCAGCATCAGGATGCGAACATCTGTGAAAATACAACCTGTGGTTTTGTTCTGGGATCCATGGATAAAGTGCTCGCCCAGCGCCAGTGCCTTTTGGCTGGGAAACAGGTCTTGCATCCCCGTCTGTGGGTATGGGAATCACGGATTCTTTTGACAGCCTTGACTTAGGGCAGCATTTGCAGGCGCTGTATTTCCTCATTTCTATGTAGAAAGAACGGTTTTGTTGACTGTTCCTTGGCACTATGAGACTTGGTGAGAACGGACCCACCCAGCAACGGCTGTGCTAACACTGGAGGCTTCCAATGTGTAAGAAGCAGCAGGAGGAAATGAAACCACTTTCTTCTCAAACTGGGCTCCTTTTTTTACTGTTTAATGACAAGAGAGCTGCACAACTTCAGCAGCAGAGCTGTCCATCCCTCTTCAGCACTTCCCTTGCATCCTCCCAGGCTCCCTGGTGGGGCCTCGTCTCTACACAAAAGGCTCCACTCCAACTCTTGCCAAGCATCTGGCTGCCTTCCCACGGTGACAAATTCCACTGTGCAGTGTATTCACTGCGAGATGATGTGTCCTATTTGTTCTGAAGCACTGTGTTTTAAGCCGCTGCCTGCAAACGGTGTGATTTATTAGGTTACTTTTCATCAACCAATGAAGCCTTGGGGCTTGACAGAGCCCATTACACGGACAGAAATGTTTGTATGACGACCCTACCACCTCTTTTCTTTGTGGCTTTTGTATACCTCCATGCTTTTCTGGTATGCCAGATGGTGCAAGAATCTTTCTGGAGTGGACTCAAGGATGTCAGGACATCAGGCTTTCCTCAAGACGTGCCCATTCTCTCCTTTACTGAGCCGACAAGAATCAAAGAATCAGTGAATCATTCGAGTTGGAAGGGACCCCCAAAGGCCATCTGGTTCAACTCCCCTGCAATGAACAGAGACAACCACAGCTGATGAGGTGCTCAGAGCCTCATCCCATTGACCTCGGGTGTCTGCAGGGATGGGGCATCCATCACCTCTCTGGTCAAGAAGTACTGATTGTTTCCTCCAAAGGAGCAGAAGAGACCAGGCACACCTTGCACAGTGCCATCATGGGCCGATGACCACCTCTGCTATGAGCTATCTAGAAGTTTCAACTTCAGAGGATTTTGCTGCATGATTCAGGCTGAAGGATCTCACCCTGTGCCTCAAACTCTGTAACTCATGGCTCATCTAAAGCTGTTCTTGTAGAAGAAATCACCTGATGGCTCCTTAAGTCCCTGGGTGGTGAAAAACCTTCCGTGGCTCTCAGCATTTCTCTCCTCTCCCTGTTGGAAGAAGCACATGTCCCCTCTCCATTGTGAATGTTATCGCTCTGGCTGTCACATTAAAGAACTCCCCATATCGGAAGTGTTCTTTCCACGATCCCGCCGCCTTCCCTGTGATGAGTTAAATAGTGAGCTCTCCATTCATCTCAGCAAAGGCACTGATCTTACCCACCAGGAACATTCATTCAGCACAGCAGCCTCTTGCAGGTCTTGCTCAGGAGCCGTAGCTAATCTCGGCAGAAGGACATCATTAAATCAGGGCACTTCTCTGAGTGAAGACTTGCACTCACTGGCTAGCTATTCTGGGCCACGGGAGATTAGCTGGGGAGTGTTTTGAAGCAGCAGAAAAATCTGCATCTTAAAGACATTATTTAAATTCCGTTCAGTCCAACCAGCCCTGATGATGTTACCCACAATATATCTTAATTTGATGTTGGCAATAAAGTTCACCGTCGCCGGAGCGCTATCGTACCAATGTACCAACATACAAATGAATGTTACCCATGTCATTTAGTACCCCTGGCTGTTAAGGTGTCACTTTAGCCATATATTTAATAAATAGGGCCTTTTATGACTATAATACTGATAAGTATTCAACTAATTTCCATGTATGTTGCATTCTATATGTTGCTAGGGATTTTACCAAGGCCGTCACCAATAGCAACTGGGACAAGGAAATAATAAATTCAGGAGGCATTCAGAAAGATCTACAACACAGAATCACTTTATAACAATACAGGAGACATTAATCACATCGGTGGTTAATGGGAGGACTCGATGCAATCAGTTTAAATCCCCACCGAGAGGGCGAGGAACCGCCACAGATCGGCTCTTCAAACCGGAGTAAAACTCGCCTGGAAACTTTTGCCAGGTTTGTGATCCTGGCCTATTTTTGTCAGCACGGCCTGGAAAGCTTTGCAATTGATGGCAGAGCCCCGCAGCAGCACAGAGGGCTTTGGAGATGTCTGGAGGCAGCCGAGGTGCCACGGAGCCGCATCACCCGGTGCACACCAGCAACCGAGCGGAGCTGCATTGGGAGTGTTCATTTCCCCCAGACAAAATCTCAAGCTGGAGCCAGCACCGTGCTAATTAGGAGCTACCTGTGCTGCTGGTGGAGGCTGGGATTTATTTCAATTCCGGAGATCTTTTGTTGTAATTCCTCCCCCCGTATCCACCGTGTGCTGGAGCAGCGTCTGCAGGGACGAGAGGTGGGTGCTGCAACGAGCAACCCTGCAATCCAAAGCACAGCACAACCCCCCCCACGTCCCCCCCTTCCTCTGTGCCATTCCGGGGGGTGGATTCCTCCATCGCATCACAGCTTCATTACCACGCATGGTGGTTACCCCACGGGACGCAGCGCTGCGCACGCGCCGGGCAGATCTGAGCAGCGATCTGTCGCTGTGCTGCCACGCAGGCTGGGCTGGGCTCTCCGTAGCTCATTATTTCATCTCATTACGGCCGCTCGCAGCGCGGCGGGGTAACCTGCTGCTGTGGGTTGGGAGCGGTTTGTCACGCCAATCAGCTCCACAAATCCTCTCCCCCGCAAGAGGGAACGCAAAGCTGCTCTGCAGACATGGGAGAGAGTGGAGAGAAGCGGATGGGGACCAGGAAGAGGGTGGAGAGAGGAGAGCAAGGGGCCAGTGCACCTCTGCTGGCGTTTGCATGCCCTGGTCTGCAGGGAGCAAGAGACATGGGCCTCAATGGCAATGGTCTGAATGCTTGAGACCTTCCTCAGCTTCATCAGCAAAGCTTGAATTGTGAGAGGCAGAGCAGGAGCTGCTGCAAATGGGGAAACAGGCACGTTTCCTCTGCGGGGCCTCACTCCACTCAGCTTTGCACTTTCCTCCTAAGATGCACCCAGGCATGTGTGATGGGGTTAAGACCACCCCAGCCCTGCACCTCCTGTGGTGAGCACTGCCTGGCCAGGAACGTGCTGCCGGCACCCACAGCATCTGTGGACAGGACCCCAGAAGCAGAAGAGGACCCTGATCCTCTCATGGACACCTTTGGCCACCCAGCCCCACCTACAGTATGCATGTGAAAGTTGCCTAGTTCATTGCAACACAACACACAGTCAGAGGGACCACACTCGGGGCACTCACTCAGCAGGTGATGTCTTTCCAGAGCACCGGAGCCAACATCTGCTATGGTCCTGGTGACCTGAGTGTGGTTACAAAGCACTTCTGAGTCCGGTAGAGAGATTTCATGGCCTTGTCCTTTGCAGTCCAAGGGACCCATTGAGCTCTCTCCAGACTCAGGAAGGTTTTTGGGAGTCTCCACATAGCAGTCGGGGGTGAGGGCTGTGCGTTTTGTCCATCCCAGTTATGGGGGGATTGTTCCGTGGTGACTCTCCCTTATATATTCCTTGCATGGTGCTGCATTTAAGACACTCATTTATCTGCTCAGCTTGCAGCATACCAATCAGCTGAGGGCTAGAACAGCAAGGTCAAGCCTGAGCAGAGCTCTCCTTAGCCCTGAGAGTGATTCTGTCGTGATGGGGATGAGGTGCAAGCAGGATCTCCTACTGCCCTGTGCCCATACCTGTTCTCCAGCAGTACTGGGAGAATTTGTCCCAAGGAAGCTGGACAGAGAGAGGGTGAAGCCACTGGATACAGCAGATCCCTGACATGGTTATGACTGCCCAGAGGTTTTTGCAGCACCATCAAGACCCACATGCCTTCAACTCAGCCTTACCAAGCACCTCCCAGCAGCTGGATTGAACTGACCTGATGCTAGAGGAAGAAGTCCCAACTCCCCAGTGGGCTCATGAAGATACAGAAGCAAGGAGAAACTAGTAGATCCTTAAAGAGATCCTTCTGAACATGGATTATCAGAGAACAGCTGGGGAACAAGCTTTGATTTAACTGGGCTGAGCTGCAAGTACCCCCTTCCCTTTCAGGGAGAGCTCCACACTTGCATCTCCATCATGGTTGGAATGGGTGATCTTAGTGGTGTTTTCCAGCCTTAATAACTCTGTGATCTCAGTTCACATGCAAACGTTGGCCAACAAGCATCTCCACATAAACCCAGTGGAAAGGTTTGATCTGAGTGCTATCATCCCACCATCCGCTATTTATTCAGATTGGATATTAAGACACATTTCCTCTCAGGAAGAATGGTGATGCAGTGGCACAGCTGCACAGGGAGTGGTGGGGTCACCATCCCTGGGGGTGTCCCAAAGCCGTGGAGATGTGGCATTGAGGGACATGGGCATAGTGGGGATGGGCTGGGGTTGAACTTGAAGATCTTGGAGGTCTTTTCCAACCTTAATGGTTCTATGATTCAGTGGTTCTATTCCATCTCATTTACCCAAAGGGAAGAAAGGAAAAAAAGAAAAAGGTGAATGAAAATTCTACTATAGGAATTCAGAAATGTGCAGGAGCTGCATCTGCTTGCACAACCCTGTGTAATGGGACCGGATTCCTAATTTAAAATCTTTCCAGTGTAAGACTGTGTGCCATTGCACGCATGGACGGCACAGCAGGTTTCACGCTGGATGCTTCTCCTCCGTGCTGATCTGCTTCTGCCCACGTTGATTGCCAGGTGGTTTGGCAGTACTGTCCTCTGACTTGCATCGAAATTTTGTGGTGTGTACTACAGTTAGTAATTACTGAGGTGCAGTAAAGATAATTGCCTCTTCTCTAAAGAGTTAGCAGTTACATGGAGTAATTCATTTAAATACCTGCAAGTGAGCTACTGGGGGTTGCATTTGTTAATTGATTTATTCAGTTGTTTCTATTAGAGAGTAAGCTATTCAGTCGCTAACTGGAAATAATGCTGAGTAATTAATTTGCTCAGGGTTTAGCTTCCCCAGATCACCGGCTGAGTCATGTGCGGTGGGAGCAGCTGCTCCCTGTGCGTCTGTGCGCTCACAGCATCTGCCACTGGAGGTCTCTCAGCTGCCTGGGCGTCCCCTGTGTCACCACCAGCTCTGGTTCTGCTCATTCCTCCAGGGACCCAGAGGGAACGCAGAGGGCCCACAGGTCTGCCTCGTGCCCCATTGGCGTGGTGAAATCAGATCACCGGAGCATTGCCTACCATGATGTGTGAGACAGTGCCATGCTGGGAAAGGGGGCCAGTGGCCACCACCACAGCCATCAGATGGCTGGGGACACAAAGCAGCGCAGAGTCAGGCTGTGTAGTCTGGTACCATACAGCTGGGGGTGCCTGGAGTTGCAGGGCTGCGATGTCCGATTTGCACAGAGTTGGGTTGGCCAACCCCAATGGGACTCCTCTGGGTGCAGAGCTGAACGCTCTACAGGGGGTATCACAGGGGGAAGCACTCCTTTCCAGCCCCGATCCACTCCATGCATCCTGCTGGACATACAGACTCGCCCACACAGTAGGGAACTACCCAGATGTGCAGGAGTAGAAGCAACCCTGGGAGGTTTGGGGCTGTGTCATGGGCCCACATGGAGGAAGAGCCACCAGCAGCAGAGGAAAGCCAGGATCGCTGTGGAAGAAGAGCCCTTAAGAGATAATCCAGGAGTGGGGTCCAACATGCAAACATCTGCAGAAGGAAGCAAAGCCCTGGCACCCAGCCCTGTCACACAGCCAGATCTCTCAGTGAGGAACCCGTATTACTTTCCTAACAAGTCTTACCTAGAATGGATCAGCTCAAATAAAGGCTCAACCCTCTTTGGTTTAGTACAATATTTTGTTTAACTATTGCATGTGGATCTTAGAATCACACGCTTCCCTGAATCAGTGCGAGTGCATTGTTCCAGCAGTGGGTGTAGAGACTATTACAGCCTGCATCCAAAACTGCAGGCTATGGGAGGATGGGGCACGAGTGCCAGAGCACACAGCAGTGAGCACAGCTCCGTGTGCCATCAGCACAACTAACAAAGTGGCTGGAATAGACCTCTTACACTGACACATTTTATTCCAAACGTAGTAGGCACAATTTGGGAATGCAGGAGTTATAGCCATGGTGGTCTTGACCTACTAGTTGGATCTTTCAAAGACTGGAACTTTAACGTTAACCTCCATGGTGCCATCTACCAAAAAATATCCCGCGTGTGCGTTCAGAGTTACCGAGTGCAGAATGTCGGTGTGGTCTGCAACCAAACCAATGTGTCTGAGATTTTGGGAGCGCTGGGATGTGGTGAGCGTTGTCTGTGCTCCTCGTTATCCACTGAAGCTTGTCACCGCTGTAAAACAGCAGCTCATGACTGCCCATCAAACCCACGGCTTGCAGCCTAGTTGGAATTGACACATTCCTCTTTGAAGAGTGTTCCAGGAGAGTTTTTTTTTTCTTTGCTCTTAAGAAGTATGTGTAGAAAGCTGGTAGGCAGCACAGTGAACGTGCCAGGCCTCTGTAGGAGCACTGGGATGGACGCAACGCTTCCGGCTGTGTAAATCAGCCTGGTGTCCCTTCAGATCAAGTCCAGGTTGGTGCATCTGTTTGGACTGCTCATTTCAGTGGTTTGGTCTGCGTCCCGAGGTGCAATGGGATTAAGTCTATACGGAGAAGGTACCCTGCTGGGCCTTAAGTACACACTGCTGTCTCTGCCCCCTTGTTGGCTATCCCAGACTCTTCACTTTGCTTCCCATATGCAGTGAGCATCACCCAGGTAATAAGCCTATGTTCACGACAAAAGCAAATCCCAGACTTGCTGTGGGGTCTTGTACGGATCATGGCAAATAGGGCCCATGCAACAATCCCAATCATGGCCATCTTCTTAGCTATGATTCAGCTCTGTCCGGAGCCTGAATCACCTTCTGGCTGCTCAGCAGTGCCTTGGGAGAGAGCTCTGGGATGCCAGCAGGCTTGGGATCATGGTGGTTTGTCCTAAGACAAAGTACAAATCAAAGCTTCATCTATTGCTCCCAGCCAGACCAAACAGGAGAACAGACACAGCAGACAACCATGACTGTCAGGCACTGACATCGCGGTGCTCGTGAGGTCTCTGACCTGGTCAACTGGTTTCTGAAACCACAAGTGAGAAGAAAATGATCTGAAATGCCTGGGCTGCTTGAACCATCACTTCAATTGGCCCTTATGTCCCAGCCAACTAACACGCCGTTCTTATCTGCTGGGGAAACACTAAAGCTCTTAAAACATTAATGAACAGGCATGTAATACCAAAGTAAAGCATCAGTAAATCATAGGAAGTGGCTAATTCACAGTCAGAGGACCACAGGATTTATTTAAGGATTGAATGAATATAATGACATTTATTCCTGTTTAGCTAGAGAGCAAAGCAAAGGCAAGAGTGAAACAAAGCAGATGTGAGAGCCATCTTGAACAAAGCAAAACAGAGCGCTTTTGGCACTGGGCTGACTGTAATATCTGCCTAATCCTTCATAAACCAATGTACTACATGTCAAATATTAAAGGCAGGAATTTATAAACATCCAGGAGGATGAAATGGCAAGTATCACTATTGCAAAAAGACAGCACCAGGAAAATTGAATGCTGTTGTTTTCTGTTGAGTCTTTTTTTTGGGGGGGAGGTGGGAGGATTGTGGTTTTTTTAATAGAAACCCCTAATTAGTGTCTGAAAGGACCCTGATAGCTGCAGCCTGTCTGAATTTTATTAAAACATCTGATGCATTGTCTCATGGAGCCCTACGTGAGAAATTAATTCAAACTGACTTGGCTGTAGCCGGAGTCACATGAGCTGAGAATGAATGGAGATCTGCAAAGTGCAATAATAAACCATTATCTCTTGCACGGCAGCTCATTTCTATACAAATGAACCTTGCTTTGTGTAAAACATGGGCCCTGCTCAGCTTTTACTTTGTTAGGCAGGACTATCTCTGCCTCAGCCATGGCGCACCAACGAAATACGCTCCAAGATTGGGTTGCTTGGTGATGTTGCTCAGCCGTCCATCTCCATCCAGTGCTTGGGGAAAGGAGGCTGCTTCCTGGAAACAACTTGAGCCCAAACTTTAGCAGCTGGCGTGTTTGCATGCTTGCTTGGGAATCCTTGCTGCCTATGATTCTCATTACTTTCCTAACAAGTCATATCATACCTGCTGTCTATTCTTTCAGCTCCAGCTGCTGAATGTACGCCGTTACTATCAGGACATCAAAAGTAAATTTCTACCCTTCCCGTTTGCTGAAAAAGCATGAAATATTGAATAAACCCTCCACACAAGTAATGGATAACTGTTAATTATTTTCTGTTGGTTTTGCTGTGTTTGTCAGTTCTCTCCCAGCGTCGTCTCTGCATGTGGATCATTATTTTCGGATGCTGAAGGCAGTCTTGTCTGTTTTTCACTCACTTTTAATTGTTGCACTCCTGGTAGAAAAGACTCAGTAACCCGAAGGAGGGGTAGAAATTGTCCCAACTGACCCACTGCATGCAACAAATGCTCATTAGCCATCAGTTGTCACAACAAAGAGTCTCCGCGACCCCGGAGAATAGAAATTATTTACCTGCACTTATAGCACTCATATGAATAATGAATCCACTTACAGGACTGAGCATCAGCTCATGAATGAAACCACCACCAAGAAGCACGAGGTAGTACAGCGAAGATTAATCACTGTGAGCTGCTTTCATAAACGCACAGACGCAAAGCTCCGAGGGGACCGCTGCTCAGGCTGGGTGGTAGAGCAAGTCTGAATAGGGTTGTCACAAGTCTTCCTCCTGAGCAGGAATGAGAAAGGTTATAAAACAGCTCTGTTCTCCTTTCTGGGCTCTGTTTCGATTCCCGAAGTTGATATTTTGTGTTTGCAGCAAACTTTTGAGCTGAAATGAAGTAATTTCTTTTAGAATCCCATCTTAGAAAATGGAACGTGGCGTCAAAATGAATATTTCCCATCATATTTTACTGTGAAAAGGTATCAGTCAAAAGCTTCAGCCAGATGTAGATAAATAATACAGACTGTTTTGTCAAATACCAGAGCTGATTTAATGACTTCTGTTTTCTTTTTTGAGTATTTTTGAGCAGCCGGAGCTATGAGATGATGTGTGTGGGATTCCTTGCTAGGAGCAGATAAGAAAAGCTTTTGATAAAAGTAGCAGCATAATTGATGTAAAGAGTTAGCGCAGATCTAGAAACTCCCCTAGAGGAGGCACCTACCACTGGAGCCTTCTTTGCTCCATCCAAACCAGAGCAAGTCCTGGCTCAAGGCTGTGTTACGCCAATGCACCTTCCTAAAAGCAGTGTTGTTGGAGAAGCCATACTGCCAAACCCAAAGGCAAAGCCACGAGGAATCCTGTTGAGAGGCAGCAGAGAGCTGAGTCTTGGAGGTCTTTCACAGGGATAAGATATTGAGCTGTCTCGCAAGAGAGCCACTCTCTGCATAGCATGGGCCACAGGTACACACCATATAGAAGATCCTGAGAGTGCCGGGGCTTTCAGTCTGGAGAAGAGAAGGCTCCAGAGAGATCTAAGAGCAGCTTTTCGGTCTGTAGAGGGAGTCTGTAAGAAAGAAGGGGACAGACTCTTTGGCAAGGTTTGCTGTGATAGGACAAGGGGAAACATCCTTACAACAACCTTCCAAAACAGCTCATACCACCTGCAGATGTCTTGGCTCACAGACACCAAGCAGACCCCAGCACCCTGTACCCTCACAGTCATGCCCACAGCTCTGTGCCCACCACCACAGCAGCCCACCAAACCCACAGAACAGCTGAGCTATGCTCTTTTCTGCTGGCCGTCCTCTCCACCACGCCACCCCTGGGCAACGGTCCTCAGCACGGACATCTCCCATGAGCTGTTGGATGAAGAACACTTCCCATGGCCTCGATGGGCCCTGGGCAAGCTTCCCATGGAGATATCACCCCAACACAGCCAGCCAAGGCCAACAGGGCCACGCAGGCTGCAGCTCGCCACCTCATTATTGCCGCTACCCGCTCACCGCTTCACAGCACGGCTCCAGATCACAGTGCTGGCAGCCAAAAGATGGAGTTGCCTTAGCAACAGGAGTGGCGTGGAAGTGCAGGGACCTGCTGGCATCCCTTCAGCTCAGCCACATCCACAGCTCACAGCCAGGTCGGAGGGAGGGAGGGAGGAGAGAGCGGAGCCTTTCTCAGCTGGAGTCATGCCCCCATGGCCCTGAGCTATTACACCAGGAGTAAATTGCATGTGCGTATTTCTTTGCTAATTGCTGCCTTCTTACCAGCTTCTGAGGCTGGAGCAGTAGGGTGATACCCAGGAATAAACACATGTAAATAACCAGTGACAGGAGCTCCAAATTGCTGGCTGTAATTCGTGGATAAGAGCCACATAAGTGGGGTCAATTGTGGGAGAGTTAAAGTAGGTTTCCAGATAGGAGATAGAGCAGAGAGAAAACCCCAGGGATCTCTGAGGGGGAGGCTCTGCCATTGGTCTGTAGGGCTGTGCTGCCAGCAGCATCTGTATGCAAAGACCTGAGCATGCATTTCAGTCCGGGGACAGATCACAAATCAAGGAAGGTGATGGGTACAGAAATCCATTCCCAATGTGCCAGCGACACATGGGATTGCTGCAGCTACAGGAGGCGCACCAGGAGTCAGAGTATCTTCACTGCTGCTACCCTGTACGTGCAGGCAAGCACACGGGCACTCACTTGCACCAACGTTTGGTGCCATAGTGGAGTTACAACACCTGAAATAACAGAGGTGGTCTTCAGGCAGGAGGTCCCAAACTTCAGCACAGGCTGCTTCCTCCTTCCCTCTGTGTCTCCTGGGAGCAGCGTGGCCCATAGCATATCAGTAAGAGGAAAACTCTGATCTAGAGTGATGGACTGCAAGCCAGTGAAAGAGACCAGCCGTGACCCAATTAGTGCCTGATTGACCAGCTGTGGTGGTGGGCTCCCATGCCCAGGCAGGCTCCTTGACACGTTCCCATTATCCAGCTGCCATGTCCCAAGAAGGACCATGCTGTGGGAAGCTCTGATTTAAAAAGGAGATGCACAACATGGCTGATGAGACATTATATGTGCTTCTCACTTTCCGGGAGAAAGAAGAGGAACACATGTTAGTTGACTAAGGGTGCGAAGATGCTAACGTGGAATTGTAGCATCTACTGTGGGAGATACTTCATGGCAAAGATAGGAGCTGCTCCTCAAGGTCCCAGGTCCACGGAGAGGAGTGGTAGAGATGCTAGGTGCAGATGGGACAGGGAAGTCAGTCTCAGAGCAGTCTACGCATGGCTGTTAAAAACTGCCCCAAAAATAAGAGTCGTTTGATGCCAGACAACAATCCAATGTCGTTAATTTTTTCTTGGCAAAATATGTCTTTTGGACAAAAGCCATTAAGAAAATATTTTGCAAAGATGTACCAGCTCCAAAATAAAAGCTTTCTTGAATAGCATCGCCAGGTAGAGAAGAGAAGCTGCAGGATAACTCCACCGCAGGCTTTCAGTATGCATTACTGTATCTGAGACTGCATTTTCAAGATTGCCTTATTCAGAGACAATACACGAGACAATATGAGCTAAATTAGGATAAATTACATCTAGAAGCACAGAGTTTACAAGGACTGGTAATTCACCCACAGCATCATTTTTATGGCAAGAAACTGCTTTTAGTGGGCTCAGCTGTTGTGAATGAGTGAGTCTCCATGCTGATGGAGAATTGATTTACCTGGGAAGTGTTCAGTTACACCAAAGGATGGGAAAGAGGTGGACGGATGCATGGATGGACAGACAGATGCACAGACAAATGGGCAGATGAGTACCCATTATAACATTCAGCCTTCTTAGAAATGAAGGTCTAGAGATGTATTCATCAGTATTAGTAGCTAAATGGACTAACTGCAAATGAAATCACGGATAATTGCCCAGGAGCGAGCTGCTTTTGGAGAAGCGAAGCATTTGCAAAAGACACAAACACGGCTTCCTTTCATTCAAATTAAAGTTTTCAATGAAGGACCCAAAATGCTCAACTCAGCACAAAAAGTGATGCTGTCCCCAACCAGAAAAGGGGTGGACAGCTTTCCCAGTTGAGCAACATCGAGTAGGCTCAGCAGATAGAGGAGAGTTGTGCAAAGCCAACATGCAACTCTTGCAATCCTGAAGCCGACGATCAGCCTGTGGCATATATGAATCAGGAGCATATGGAGTGGAGATACTTTGTCAGAATTTGAGAAAAATATCCAGGAAGTAATTTGAATGTTTTAGAAACCTCGGAGGAAAAAAATATATATATCTACATAAACATGATGCTTGGATGGAAGCTGCGACAGCATGTGGATGACCTTTTCTGAGCAGATCTAATTGAAACAAACTTCTGAGCTGGTGTTAAGAAGATTTTGTGAAGATGGATAGGGAGGCAGAATGAGGAAAGGTGATAAACTGCTTCCACGTCGTTGCTAAAGGACATGCAGGATGATGGGATGAATATGAGACCCGGAGGTATTCGGGTGGTGAAGGAGTTAAAAAAAATAAAACAGGTGAGATGGGCATAGCGGATCATAGGATTGTGAAGGTTGGGTAAGACCTCTCAGATCCCCAAGGCCAACCCCAACCCGCCCCCACCATGCCCACAACCATCTCTCATTGTCACATCCCAACGGTTCTGGAACACGGTGAGCCCACCACCTCCAAGGCTGTTCCAAATCAATCACAGCAGCAGAGAGGCAATACGTGCACCGTGGTCCCTGTCTCCATCTAGATGCTCTGTTTCCCATTGCTGCTGGGTCGTGAGCCTGATTCAGGACGTGCTCCTGGGTGGTTCCACCCGGGGATCTGCAGCAGAGCAGTCCTACTGCTCATCCAAGGCCCCGCTATGAAATCTCATGCTGCGTGCACCAGTCCACCCACAGCCAGCTCCAAGCTCGGCTATGAGCTGGCGAAGTGCCACGGTGGGACAGCATATCAAGACCTCACTCTAATTTTATCCCACGGTTATGTTAACGATGTAAAACAGCTATGGTTTGAAAGCATATGGTGCAGTATAAAAATCTCTTATCGAGTGAATTACGGCAACTTCACACAGAAGATGCAGAAGAATTTAGATAAGCATTTCAGTGGATTTTAATATAAAATGTCTTATAAAACTGCTTATCAGCTGCTATAATGGCTTCCAAGTAGCACTTACTTCTTTTAATTTCATACACACACATATGCGTGCGCATCCCACAGACTGATGGCGACTGAGAGCCCCTCAAATGAATTCCTCTGTTGTGGTGACTGTGCTTCAGATTTGAATAGAAGTGCCACAGTTGGGCCTCAGATTGTGTAATACGATCTCATCATTGATTTTCATGTAATGAGATGCTAAATAACTTTGCCAATGCGCAACAGATCAATGGGGAAAGGTGCACGGCGCGCGGCGCATCGATGTTCGGCATAAAGATTACATTATGAGCCTCGTTCATTTAAGCAGCGAGATGATCAATAGCAGCTAACTTCAATCAAAAACACATCAATTAATAATTGCTTTTCAGCTGCTGTCCTTTTTTTTGTCATTTCAGCTATTTGGCAGATGAACTTCATACTCCACAGCTACCAAGCTGTGGCTGATTGCCCAGCCAAGTACATCAGATAGATAGATCAGATTAGATTAGACTCTACAGCTACGTACAAACTGCAAGTTCTTTGTCTAGGCCACTAATAACAAGTTAATAAAAACTGAAAGTATTGTCAGCACTTGCTTATTGATACTCCCAGATGAAAAACGCACAACTTGTTTAAGAAGCCGTATTAAGACTTAAAGACATAACAATTACTCAGGGTAAATATGGCTTCACTGGGCTTTGCATCAAGCTCTTAGGGAGAAATAAGCTTAAATGCAAAACAGCAAACAAGAGCGCAGAAGAGAACTGTTAGGAAAGAGTAGAAGGCACAAATGAAACGCTGAGAAAATGAAATCCGTGTAAGAAGGAGAATCATGGCCAATCTGAGGGAAGGGGGCTGAGCCAAGACGAGCTGATGAGGCAGGGCAGGAAATGATCTGGTTTCTGCCACAATTCCTGACCACGCATCCAGGGCTTCCAAGCCTTTGGGCTAAGCCTCCAGACATGGATTGCTTTTCTTAGTGGAGGGAAGGTTGCCAGTCCCTCGTTAATGCACACAGCATGTCACCACTGTCACAGACTGTCTAGGTGGCACTCAGACTCCAAAGACAAAATCCATTTGTGGGCGTAGCTCTTTTAAGTAACCCGAGGTTGATCTGCTATCAGTTTGCACTGATGTTGTTGTTTTCACCCTGATTTCCTGGGTCATTTCCTTCCTGTTCAGATAATTGAAGCATCCCTTAAACCCTCCATCCTGATCATTTCCTCCAGCTTTTGAGCCTCAGCAATTTTTATTGTGAAGCTTCCAGCAACACTTGCTCCTGGCAGGTGGAATGAAACTACAGAGACTGGAAGGAAATGAAATGCTGTTACTGGTGATCCTTGGTCCTCTTCTTTCCACACGCTCAGGAAACAGAAGACAGCTTTGGAAAACTGAGGGTTCCTCAGGATGGAGGAAGCAGCTCACCTGGACCCAAAGCAACAGAACAAACCACCTTCACAGGACCATAGAAACATTAAGGTTGGATAAAACCTCTAAGATCATCTACTCCAACCACACCATACCTCCTAGGTGCCACATCTACCCTACCTTCTCTCCACTTCACCAGCACCCTATGAACACAGGCCCTTGCTTCATACAGCGACGGTCTAGCCAGCCTTCCTGTTCAGAGAACAGGTCTCCAACTTCTACTGAGAGCCCAAAGCTGGAGGCTTGGAAATCAGGGCGTCTGGTGTCTTGTGCTATTGCAAGACCAAGGCAACAGGAAAAGAAAAGCACCAAGATTCCTTCCTCCATTCTGCTGGATGGGTGACTTGAGAACTGGCTGATGGCCCGGAGTTTCACCCTTCGTGGCCTGGGAGCGGTTGATGATGAAGCATTGCCTGGGGTTTACTTGCAGGATTCCTAAATCACAGAATGGATTGGGTGGAAAGGGACCCCAAGGATCATCAAGTTCCAACCCCCAAAAATGATTCCACGGTGTCTGAAGCCAAACACTTGGAGAAATTGGCACTGGGCACTGCACAGATCTCAGCTCTCCAACACATCACAGCTGCTTTAAACAGCGTTTCTATACTTGGATATGAAATTCACATCCACACCGCCAACGCCATCTAACCTCCCTATGCCATCTAACTGAGGATTGGGAACACCAGCACGTAACTTTGCGTCGCTGACCAGCACGGTGGGAAATCCCAGACCCTGGCACTGGCTGCTGCAGGCCATCATCAGACCAAGAGAAAACGTGTGACTAAGTAAGTCGGAATGAAGAATGGTCTTGAGAACGTAGCAACCTGCTCATAGAAAATTCACGAAGAGGAAGAAAGGCAGCGCTGCCTGAATTAATTATTTCTTGCAGATGATTCACTTGCCTCTAATTATAGTTGAGCTTCTAAACACAAATGTCAATTAAAATGTTATAGTTCTTCCTGCAGCTGTCATTCATGCGCTGGCGAAGAGATCAAGGCCAGAGCTATTAAAATCCTTTGGAGCTAAACTAGGCAAAAAAGAGCTCCTGGTGGGGTAAAATCCTCGAGAAGGAGCTCTGTCCTCAACGTTTTAGGCCCACAGAGCTATCATCTGTATTCGACACCAGCCTTCTGCTACGTTCCCAGCAGGTAATCAAGGGCTTTTAGGGATAGTTGCCTTTTTTCCTTTGAAAATGCTGCGGTGCACGCAGACCCCCCGCTGCCCTGAAGTGGTGTGGGGGAGCAGGGCAGGACATGCCTGTTACTGTCTGACTCCTTACCACAAGCAGGAGAGGAAGAAAGACTGAAAATAAGCAGGGTACCATCTGAATGATCACACCGGGCCCCCCACCTGCGTGTTGGCTGGTGACTTGCAGAGAGCAGATGCCTGAGAAATATCAGAGCCCACTGTATTTCACCTCTGTTAGAAATGCCACGATTAGGGGACATGGTTTGGCACTCCAGGCACTGCCTTTGTGGGATGATCAATATCTACAAGGGGGAATCTAAGAAGATACTTTAGCAGGGGCTGTTTGGATAGGGCAAGGGGAAATGGTTTCAAACTAAGAGGGGAGGTTCAGGTTGTAAAATACTTCTTCCTTATATCCTAGAAGGGTAGTGAGGTTTTGGCACAGGTTGCCCAGAGAGGTGATATGTGCCCCATTCCTAGAAATGCCCAAGGTCAGGCTGCACTGGGCTCTGAGCACCCTACTGAGCTGTAGGTGCCCCTGTGCATTGCAGGAGAGATGGACTAGATAACCTTTAAAGGTCCCTTCCAACTGAAAAGATTCTATGATGTAGCTACTGTACATACCAGTGCAAGCCAGGACCCGAAGAGGAGGAGAACCCAGGAGGAAGGGCAGCTCCATGATGAAGACTTCATCCCTGCAGAGGGAGCAGCTTTGTGGGATGGCCACAGCCACCCTCCCCACATGGTCTAGCAGGATACAGAGTGCTGGCCAGACCAGCACTGGGGAACCCTGCCTTGTTAGCAGCCAGTTACCTTTGAACTATCCCAGATATCTGAGCACCGCCCTCTGATATCAGCAGCACCTG
Organism: Bambusicola thoracicus; assembly: GCA_002909625.1. Taxonomy (NCBI): domain Eukaryota; kingdom Metazoa; phylum Chordata; class Aves; order Galliformes; family Phasianidae; genus Bambusicola; species Bambusicola thoracicus. The sequence continues at coordinate 3,180 of PPHD01005917.1, read as the reverse complement.
GAGGTGGAGGCTCCTTCCATTGAAGCCTCCATGCTACGCTCCTGAAGGCAACAGGGATCTCTTCAGGCAGATGCTGCGCAGCCCTAACCATCATCTCTGCTTGTTCCATCACTCAAACATTCCCTTGGTCAAATGTGCCCAAATAACTCAGGTTTAGGTATCAGCCAAAATTAATAATCTGCTGCCTCCTGTTCAGCATGCTCAGTGCCATCTCAGCTGTTAACTCTGCAGCCTGTGAGCATTTGGAGTTTACAGTTATTTTATTTTCCTAGGACAGATGGCAGACAGCACTGTAGTAGAGGGGCAGATGGCTGTGCACCTATGAGCAAAACAGAAAAAAACCCAAAAGCTGCATGGTTAAGCTGAAAAGTAAGTGGGCTCTGCTCATGGCGTGTAAACCCAGCTACGTCCACGTGACTTTCATCTCACACATGAAGGCAAGAGCAGGATGGAGCCCTTAGGGTTTATTAAAGCACGAGGCACAGGGGGAAACTCCATTTTGACACATAAGAAATGACGGGATAACAAATTCAAGGCAAGCCAAGAACAAGGTGATAATGGATGGCAACCTCATTGGCAGCTGTGTGTGATCTCCCTCTTTTCCCACCTTCAGCTGTATCAAGAAAGGCCTGATGAAGGCTGGAGCTTCCAGAGGAAAGGCAGGGGAGAATCAAAGCAAACGGCCATGGAGGGGGTGGAACCTCAGCCAGCCTGGCTCCTCCAGATCAGCTACCCAGGGTGCTCAGCCATAGGGTTGAACAGCTCTCCCTTCCCAGGGTAGCAAAAGCTGCATCTGTCGAATCAAAAATAAGATGTGATTCTGCAGATGCTTCAGATAGAGACATATCACAGGAGCCGTGCATGTGTTTTGTTGGATAAAAGCGATGCTGCTGCTTTACCATTTGAAATCTGATTTCTGGGTAAAGTGTCTGTAATGCAGGGTTATGAGGGAGGAGGTAGAGCTTAAGAACTGCAATTTAGGGCTGTTAAGGAAACCTGGAGTGTGACAGCTATTGGATATCTCAGCTGTTCATGTGTCTGGATGGAAAAGAGAAATAAGGTAGGAATGCTCAGACAGGCAAACAGTCTGCTCCGTGTTACAATAAAAGAAACAACAAGGCCATTCAGTTGAATATTGTCAGATTCCACCTATTATCTAGACTAAAATCAAATGCCCAAATTTAAGCTTTGTTGCTCAATGTAAGCCAAACCAAAAGGGTAAATGCTGAGAGTATGGGTGAAGCCGGATCATGAGAAACTCAAGGGGAGATATTTCCAAGGAAGTGTTCTAACAGAAGCTGCGATACAAAAAGGCACATCAGACAGGGCTGCCTAACCTGTACATCTCCACGTCCTGTAGGATAAAGTGGCTAAAAGTCTCGGGGTTTTGATTAGATGTCATGTTCCTCCACGAAACATCAGCTTCCAAATATTTGACACCTCTTAAAAAGAGAGCAAGAAGAAAGTCAGACCCACAGGAGGGACGGCCCTCCTTGTTCTCCAACAAACAAATGTCAGATCTTTCAGGCCAACATTAGGAAACCCATCTGTTGAGGCATTTTGCGTTATTTTTCCCAACTAATTCCTTTTTTTATCCACCCCGAGTGCTTGTTTGCCTCCTTGGTTTTCAGTTTATAATTAGTCTCTCTGGACAGACCTTGAATCTTTCATTGATTTGCTCATGGAGAAGTTACTGTTGGCTAACCTTGTTCTTCTGGAAGGTTTTAATGCCAGGCTACGTACTGCATTCAGGGAAGCTCCAAGAAATGCTTCTAAAGGCTGCTGCCTCAACTTTGCACCAGTTATCTCTCCACAAGTGAAAAATATCCAGACTGTAGAACAGCTGCCAGCTTTGATAGCTCTTGGCAGGAGCTGCTGAATGGCAGAGCCCAGTGGTGCTTTCCATCAGCGATGCATGTACAAAGGAGCAGTCCTGGAACTCGTTACAGGTTTTATTGTCTTGCATAGATCGCGGTTGCTAAGAACAAATAAAGATGATCCAAAAAAGTAACAGCAAACTTGCCTTTGCTTGGCATCTTTTTAGGGGTAAAAGGAGACTGTTGGTCTGGAACTCATCTATTTGAAATGCAAATGGAAAGTGGATAAAATAACCACTCAACAATATGACATTTGTACTCGTGTCTCATTAGCTTGAGAGGAGCGACCCAGAGGGTTGTCATAAGCAGCATGAAGTCCAGTTTCAGGATGCCCCATTCCTGGAGACACCCAAGGTCAGACAGGATGGGGCTCTGAGCACATGACTGAACTGTGGGTGTTCATTGCAGGGAAGTGGGACCAGATGGCTTTGAAAAGTTCCTTCCAACTCAAACAATTCTATGGTTCCGTAAATCAGAGGTCAGTGCTGTGGTCAGTGCTGTTTAGTAGCTCCATTAATGACCTGAGCACTACAACAGAGTACAGAAGTGAGTAGATAATACAAAACTAAGGCGAGTGGCTGATACACCACACAGTTGTGGTGCCATCCATAGGGGCATCTACAGGTTGGAAAAGTGTGAAGAGAGGAAGACCATGAAAGAATCTCAAGGAGAACTGGTAGTCCTGCACCTGGGGAGGAGTAACCCCATGCATAGGTACATTGTGGACTCCAACCAGCAGAAAAGTCAGTCAATAAAGAAGGACCTTGGGGTCCTGGTGGATCTCAAGCTGATCATGAGCTGTCAATATACCCTTGCAGCAACGAAGGCCAACAGCTTCATGGGCTGGATTAGGATAAATATTGCTGCCAGGCTGAGATGTGATCCTTTCCTCCTACTCAGCACTGGAATGATGTGTCCAGTCCTGGGCTCCCCAGTACAGGGAAGATATGGACACACTTATGTCTATATGGTATCTGGAAAAGGCCTGTGAAGATGCTTAAAGGACTGGAGCATCCAGTGTACGAGAAAAGAGTGAGAGAGAAGGAACTATAGAAGAGATGGCTCAGGGAAACCCTATCAGAATGTATAAATACCTGATGGAAGTTTTCAGCAGCGCCCATTGACTGAACAAGAGGCAGTGAGGACAAACTTAAGCACAGAAGACTCCATCTGAATGTCAGGCTGTGAGATATCCTTGGATACAGTCAAGGCCCACGTGGAGACTGTCCTGGACAACTTGATCTAGGTGAAACTGCTTGAATGGAAGGCTTGGTCTAGAGGATCTCAAGAGGTCCCTTCCAGT
>PPHD01005916.1:0-25473 GCA_002909625.1 Bambusicola thoracicus | reverse complement strand
GAGGTTGTGGATGCCCCGTCCCTGGAGGTGTTCAAGGCCAGGTTGGACGAGGCCCTGGGCAACCTGATCTAGTAAATGGGGTGGTTGGTGGCCCTGCCTGGCAGGGGGGTTGGAGATTCATGATCCTTGAGGTCCCTTCCAACCCAGGCCATCCTGTGATTCTGTGATTAAATGGCTCTTGGATGGCTTGGTGTCCAGATCGGTTAGTTTTTGTTTATTCATTTATTTGCTTCATCCCTTTGGCTATGTGAAAGTTCCAGAGGTGGGTTTTTCAGGTTTTTCAGCAGGGTTTGTAAGAAAAGGAAAGCAATGGCTACAGAGATCATCGGCAAGAGATATCACCTAAGGAAATATAGCTGTTATTTTGTAACAGAAAGTAAGTGGTGTTTTTGTGTTGCGTCTCTCACCAGCACATTTTTTGTTCTGTCACCGACACCACTTCTGAGTTTTTCACAGAAATCCTTTCTCCTGGCTTTTGCTGTGCTGCTCTCTATTAAGCTTGGAGGAGATGGGATTTTAGTGGAAAGCAAGCAAGTGAAGAGATGAAAATGGCATTTGGGGAGGAATTGGGTGGGCTGGGATGGATGGGGTGTGACAGGAGGCGATCCTTCTTCCTGAGGAACAACACGTGTACCTTACACAATTGATTTTTTTGACTGACACAGGAGCTTGTATAAATGCATTATCAATCGTGTCAAATGCTAGCCACTGTCGGTGTATTTATTTATCTGGAGTTTACCTAACAAAATGTGATGTTTTGAGCAAACAGAATCACAGAATTGAAGGGACTTCTGGAGTTCATTGAGTCCAACCCCGTGCTAGAGCAGGTTCCCTACAGCGGGTCACACAGGAGTCCACTCCCATCGACTTGACTCCCACACTTGAGATCTTTATAAACAGTGCTGAGATCCCCTCTCAGCCTTCTCTTCTCCAGACTGAACGGCCTCAGGTCTCTCCGCCTTTCCTCATGTAGGAGATAATCCAGGCCCCTCTTCATCTTTGCAGCCCTCCACCACCTTCACGGAGGGTGGTATCCCCCCCCAAAACCTTTTCATAAGCAGTTCTGTAAGTGAGTGAGCAAAAACCCTGTTCTAGGACAGATCTTGAAGGAAGTCCCCTGTGTTTGATAACTTTGGCAAAGTGACTTTGCTGTGGATGCCACGTGTTGCTCTGACCATGGTGTAGACATGGTGTAGCCCAGTTGTGTCTGCTTGTTAAAACTGCAGTGTTGGGGTTCCTTCTTTTTAATGGATTAGTGCACAAAGAATGAATTTCCATAGCTGATCATATTGCGTGTCTCTTCTTTTAAACTAAGCGTGCTAAAGATACCCTTTCTTTAGAACAGGAAGCACCAGTGGGTTCTGCACAATGTCTGAATCCTTTTGGTCACAGGGCATTTCAGAACAAAACGAAGAGCAGAACCCCCTACTATGCAACAGCAGGTTGAGGTGTTATACTACAAAAATATTCTGAATAATTGGGGAGTATCCTTTAATTTCTTGAATTGAGAACAAACTAAATCTTTTTGTGTAAACTCTGTATGTCACCCATGTTGATGAATGCTAGATGTGGATTAAATGTTGGGAACTGATTTTAAGTACTTGATGATCATGTATAGCAGCATCAGCATACATAGCACTGCCTTAAAGGGAGAGAATGGAGGTTAGCTTACCACTTCCCTTCACAGACAAGTTTGGAATGTTTACAGATTTGTTCTAAATATTATAATTGTTTTAGACTTTTGAGGTGAAATTGTTGTGTTACATTGGAGGCCATTTTCCTGCAGGGATTGCTCACAGTTCTTCCCTGACAATGAGGAGGAAAGTGCACAGGCTGTCAGGTGATGCTGAAGTGTCACAGTGTCTCAGGGAGTGCAGCATCCCTGGATCACTCTCATGTGTGATGAGAGTCTGTATTTAGGGGACTTCAGCTCTAGTAATGCTCTGATGCTGCCCGTGGGCACACTGACTAAACTGCAAGCAGCAGAAATTTGGCTGTGTGACTGTAGCTCGGTAACACGTGTGGCACTGCAGCAGCATACAGCAGCTTGGTGTCTTTTCTTGCATCAAATGGGGGTCTTTCTGCAGACCTTCTGAATGCTGTGTGGTGATGCAGGTGGGTACAGCTGGCTGTGCCACACTTAGCTGTGTGCCAGTCCTAGCCCCAGGCCTTGGTTGGAGGCAGGAGATGGTGGCTCCTGCTGAACTGGGAGCTCAGGTGGGATCCAGGGCCTTCATTCTGCTCACCAGGGGCAGAGCTGGCAGTTGGCTGCCTTCTACTGCTGCTGCTGTGAGGTTGACTGAAGCGTCCAGAGAAGTGGTGGTGCTTTACAACAGAAATCTGCTCACAGCAGAGTCAGGAGGGATGGAAACCAGAGATGGCTTGGTGAGGTTAGGACAGCCTTTTGTGTTATGGGGAAGAAATCTTACAAATGCATACAGGAGCTGCTTTTGATGCTGGTAGGGAAGTCATGAGGAGAGTTTGCACTCCTTTGATTGGGAGTTCTCCCAGACCAGTGACGGGAGATGCAGCGGAGTAGCAGGTACTCAGAAATGAATTCACAGCTTTTTTTTTTTTTTTCCCCTGTTGAAATATTGTGCAGCAGAGCTGTACTGTGAAAGCACAAGATGGTTTCAAGAAGCAAAGAACGGCCTATTCAGCAAACAGTCATTGATGAAAAGTGAGGTTACTTTTAATTTCTCGTACCATAAGTATTTCATGTATTTTTCATCCTTAATGGCATTCTGGCTTGTTATAGGAATTAAGCACTGTGAGTTAAAATAACAAATCTGCACTATGCTTTGCTGGGTTTTAAATCAAAATGGCATTCTTCTTTCGTGAGCCCATAATCCTTTCTTTTATATAGTTTGATGCTAGCCAGCTCTTGCTTCCTGAGGCAGAACCATTAGATATCAAAAATATAATTGCTCTCTATATGAGTGTTCCTTTGTAGCCCATCCCTTTCATGTTTTGAGGCTGCAGCACTTTTATTTCTTTAAAAATATTCTATTAACTTCTTCTGAATTGCGTATCCCAGCCTCCATAGGTAACAGGTCAGTGTGTTGTTGGGAAGTGGGGCTTCTATGTTAGGATCTACTTTCTGGTGTGGCAGTTCGGCTGGAAATTGTGAGATTCACAGACAGGTGAGTGTAATTATCCCATCAATGGCAGTTGGGAGTTAATTAATCTATAGTTCCCCACCTGGCATCCGAAGTGGAAACTGTTTGGGGTGAGGAAGAGAATCGTAATGGCTTATCTTACACTTGTTAGAGTGTTGGAGATTCGGAATACACAGATGTTGTAATATATACATCATCATCTTTAATGTATTACAGGAGTATTGCCATACCTCATTCCACATCTAAATATATGGGGGTGTGTTATTTGTATGGACAGGTGTTTTAAAACCCCAGGGTGTATTTTTCTTGCTCTTCTTTCCATTCCATGTCTGTAATTAAGAGCACTGCCGAGAACTGCACCGTGTGCTCCCCTGCCCATCCCGTCCCCTGGGAGCCACAGTGCTGCACGGCATGGAGAGGGAAGGATTTAAGGAATTCATACGGCCTGTTCCCGAGATCAACAATTGCCACTCTCTTCCTGAAGGTTAGAATTATAAAAGCCCAAATACACAGACATTTCCTTTAATAATACAGACCCGTTTTCTCTAGTCTGCCAGAATTCAGAGCGTCTGGTGGTTTCCATGGAGAGGTATATTTCTTACAAGGCCCAGCTATTTTTGCAGACTATTTTGCAATGTATTTGAACTTGCAGTCTTGTGCCATTTCTCCTCTCCTCCCCGAGCAGTGCAGTGAAATGCTGCCAAATTCCCATTAAGCACCGGCAAAGAGCAGGCTGAGGGCCCAGGGCTGAGGGCCCAGGCCGTGTCCCTGCCATCCCGAGGGCAGTCCGTGTGCTGTCCCAGCCCTGGTGTCCTGGTGGTGGCAGAGATGGGGCTGCCCCTGCTCTGCACCACCAGGAGGATGCAGTGATGGGCTGCCTAGGAAAAGGCAATTTCACTGCTGCTCTAACGTCTAATGACTTGTTCTGAGTTGTACGTGGACTGAATTTCAGCTGTTTTTTTTAATTGACAGCCAAGCTTTCTCTAATTGTGTAATAACATATAAAGCTTTGTCTCACAAACACGGTTTGTTCCATAATTGTCTCATCGGAACTCAAACTGCTCCTCCATTGCTTTCTTGTCATGGCCGTGAGAAGGGAAACCTCAGAGAGATGTGACTAGGCGCTCTGCTCGGAGCTTGTCTCCTATTGCCTTGGTGTTGTCCACTACAAGTTTAATTACTGTGTGAGAAATACTTTTTTCAAGTGGAGCCAAAATCTAGGATTTAAGCCAAAGTAAATTAACAGTTCTCAGAAAACCTGGAGTCCCCAAGCCAAGAATTTCAAGGCTTTTAGGCATCTCTGTGTTATTGGCAGGCATCGCGTGATGTCATGTGGTAGAACAAATGGACACCGAAAAGCTGAAGTCAACGTTGTGCCAGTTTAGCAGGGAAGATTAAAACTGATTAATTTAGGGAGGCCAAACTGGAAATAACGCATATACACAGAAGCAGTGGGGTTATTTCATAAGCTGCATCCGTTCTTTTCCATTAGTGGCAAATTTCCAACCTTCAATCTTATTCTTGGTTGCCTAAATTTGCCCTATAGCTGTTGCTTTGGTTTTTGATGGATTTTTTATTTTTTTTATTTTTTAATTTAGAGGCAGAGAGACTGCTTGTTTGTGAAGCTCTGGCATTCTCTTTTTCCCCATAAATTGCCATGCTACTCAGCCCAAACTCTGAATTTTGCATAAAATAACAGCATTCATGAACTAAACAGGAAAGTCCTACTGGTTGGTGGCGTACGGCTGACATGCACATTTTCTTTTGAAGAAAATTGATGATGCTTAATTTTACCTTGTGCGTGCAATTAGGAGGACCGTGTATGTATAATTCAGTGCAGAGCAGGTAATAAGAATTCCTCTTTTTGTCTGATTCTTGAAACACATAAAGCCCTCAGAAAGGCACTTTTGGTGCAGCCCGGGCTGTGGTTGCTTTATCTAAGGCAACCACTTCGGGCACCACGGGGCAAGGCAAGGAGGACACCTGGCTCCTACACCTTTGGATGCCTTTTAGGAGCTGTGTAGGTGGAAGAGCTGTTGGCCCCAGTGTGGATGCCCCGTGCCTCAAGCCAGCTCCTGCTCCACATCCAGGCTCTTGGCTGCACTACAGCTTCATGGACCCCTATGCATCTCTTCCTCCTTGCTAGCACCTCCAGCATCTCATCTCAACCTGACCTAGTGCCTGGTTGGCAGCCCTTCCTGCAGTGAGGGAGTGGAACTGGATGGTCTTTGAGGTCCCCTCTAATCCAAGCCATTCTATAATTGGCTGTCACCCACTAAGACTCTGCTGTGCCTTGTGTTGAAGGGGCACTGCTGCTAAGAGCATGTTGGAGGTAGTACATGCCTTAGTGTGGGATAAGGGTGGTGAGCATACTTTGCTGCAGTGGTTCCTGCCCTGAGCATCTCTGGTGTCATGCAGGGCGTGCAGCCATGGCACAGGTCTGGCTGTGCTGTTCACACTGTGCTCAGTCTGCGTGCTGGTGTGTGTTCCTGGGGGCACGCACGCTCCAAGAATAATAATAGTAGAAATTCTGACTCTAATTTGTTAATGTCTTTATCCAGTTTAAGCTCTCGAGGAAGGAAAAGCAGCAAAGTCCATCCAGACCTGTAACAGCTCTGCTCCATTGTGCCTGCAGGGAGGTGCCAGCAGGTCACTGGGATGCAGACCCCATAGCAGCCCTGCCTGAGTGGGTTTGTGTTCCAGATCTTGGGATGCGTGAGAGGCTGCTGTGGTCCCATTGGACTCCTCCATCCCATCGGCATCACCTCTTCAGCCTTGCTTTTTGCCTGCACACCCACCAGAGCTGCACAGTTTGCTTCAGCCAATGGGCAAACTGCGAAGTATGCTGTGAGCAAGGAGAGGAGACTCCATGCTCTTCTGGAGCAAAGCAGGCATGCAGCTCTGGATTTGGTCAAGACTAAGAAAGCAAGCCTCCTTGTTTTTATTTTTATATTTTTTATTTTTGATACAAAGGCATTGCTCAATACCTGTATGTGTGTTGTCACAGAATGCCTGTGCTTGGGAAGGAAAGCAAGATGGACTGAGAGGAGTCCCTGTGAAATATGCATGTGTCTGTGTATGTACACGTACCTACAACATGAGAGGTGCCGCTGCAGGAGTTAGCTGGGTGTAGCTGTGACAGAATCCACGGAGAAAAGAGAAATTATGTATTACAACCAATGTGACTGACTGAATTCCTTGTTTTGATGTTTACTGTGGGTGTCAAGGATGTATAAATGCAAACAGCACATTCATGAATTATTTTGGGTTGCTAGTAGGTTTCTGAAGAAAATCATTTGTAATGAGCTTTATTTATGCGCTAGAAATAAAGATGGGATTAGGAGAATATTGAACTGTAAATGCACTGGTGATTTTTGGCTTTTGTGCATAGCACAGAAGAATCTCATCATTTATCTCCGTTCTGATCTTGAATATGCAGAGCTGGCTGTGCCTTTTATGCAGCAGCTATTTTAGTTTGCAGCAGTCTGGCCTTGAGTCTGCAACGCGAGCTCGCTGCAGAGCCAGCAGCGCACCTCTGCGGGCCTCTCCTCGCTCCTGTCGCTGGCTCAGAGGCTTTGCTGGGCTCTGTCACTGCACAGTGACCCACGTCGGCCCCTCTGTGCCTGCCGGAGCCCGAGCAGATGTACTGTCTGCACAGCTCCGTTCACCTGCTGCTGGGCTGTGGCAGCGTGCACGGCTTTGCTCTCTGGCTTCTCCAAGGCAGGAGGAGGGCTTGCAGGTAAGGCAGAGGGCAGGCGGGGCTGCAGCAGGAGCCTGTGTGGGCAGGGGAGTGGGTGCCGCAGCTGCATATCTCGCTTCCCAGACCTGCTGCTGGGACTGGCGCGGTGTGAGGGTCTGGCTGTGCCTTCCAGGGCTGCCCTGGCTCTTGTGCTTGTTGTTGAGGCTTCTAGACAAACAGGCTTATGGGAGGAGGTTAGGGTGTCAAGGACAGCCTATATGTGTGAGGAGCTCTTCTATCTGAGGTGATCTACCTATGGAAAAAATGGAAGTGTGCTTTAGCGCCTCTAGAATAGCATGCACTGACATGTTGTCCCTGGAGGTGTTCAAGAAAAGGGTAGCTATGGTACTGGGGGATGTGGTTAGTGGGCATGGTGGTGATGTGTCAACGGTTGGAGTAGATGTTCTTGAGGTCTTTTCCAACCTTAGTGATTCTATGATTGTGTGGGGCATGGGCTAACTTGGTGAAGTCTTACCTTAGGGTGTGCCTAAGTTCCCATTTTGGTGGGCCTTATTTTGCCTAGAGGGAAGGATGCATCAGATAATCTTTGGAGTCGCACTGCATTAGGAAATTTGCTTTTCTTCTGTTGCATTTTAACAGGACTATTGAACATCCTTCAGTGATTAGTGCAGTGGTAGTGCCATAGCGTGTGTGGTGCTGAGATCACTTACATCCGCAATCACAATTTCACACAGGTGCAGACAGCAAATATTTTTTTCTTAACAATTCCAAGCTTATAGACCGAAAATGAATGTAGGTGTATTTTTCATTTGCATTCTCATATCTCTGTGCGTACCGTTTTTGGAAGTCCCAGGGTTGGTGCCAAGCCAGGCGCTTTGGGCCAGCCCATTGTCTTGCGTGACGAGATCTGACCCTTTTGTGTTTATATTAGTAGGTTCATCACTAAGTGCTTTCCTTGCAGGCGCTGAGCCTGGGAAGCAGCCTCTTCAGCTCTACCATAACCCTGTCCATTGAATGTGTTTGTTTTGAAGGAATCTGATGCAGCTTCGGGGTTGTTTTTTCCTGGTTAGTGTAATCCTCCCAGCCCTGATATTACCAGCGACATTCTCTGAGCAGAACAGATTTCTTTTTTTCGTTTCCTTCATGTTATTTAGCCTTTTAGATTTCTGTGAAGCAGCCTTGCCCCCGTGTTGGGCTGTTAGGAATTAGACTTTCACTTTAATTTCGTCACCTTGAAAGGGGACTGCCAAAAACAAAGGCGGGATCCGGTGATACAGATCAGCTTACACCAAACCAGCATTGTTGCCTGAGAATATCTCTTGCAGCGAGAGAAGCTTGAAACCTGCAGGGTGTCTTTGTATGAAAAAAGCAAAATATATACTTATTTGTATGCATAGACCACCTAGGGGAGTTTCTTTTGAATTTTGCACTGTTTTAAACACTCATTGATGTGAGTGCTTATTGCAGAAGCAAGGACAAATAAGATGTACAGTAGCTGAAGGGCCATTTGTGTCTGGAGGTGCGTGCAACCGGAGTAAACAAGGCTCATTAGAATGAGAGGAAGGAGGAATAGCTGTGAGGACAGGCTGCCTGCCCGCGCCGTGCTCCCAGACCGCACGAGTGGAGTTGTTTTGCCCCTATTAATGGAAGAAAGGCCCCGCTTCTGTGAGTTCTTTCCTGAGCTACGTAGAATACAGATTTTATGTGATGGGTAAGTATGGGTTTGTCAGTGCTTTGGGTTTTTGGAAGGTAATACCTGGTCCATTCTTTGTCCTTCCACATGCTGGGGTGCAGCTCTGGGTGTGACTGCTGCACATTTTGCTGGTTACAGACCCTTCTGCTCGTGGCTCATGTCCTGGTTGGATGGGCATCGGGGTTCCTGAAGAAGAGGCATTTGGATCTAAGTTCCATTAATGAAACTGGAAGTACCCGTGGTCCTGTAGGACCCGCTGGGGCCAGCACTGCTGAATTCTCTCCTTGGCACGGGTGCAACGAAGCGTGCACCTCGGGTAGCGCTGCCTGTCTGCAGGGCTCGCAGGGTGGTGTGGAATTTCAGCGCCCGCCGCACTAAATTGAAGCCTGGTCCAGGGTGGGTTGTAACAAGCTTTTAAGATTGCGCGGTAGCTCAAAAGTGATTTGATAGATTCAACAGCAACAGCAGGGAATGTTAGTTCAGCAAATTATGACCACTAATGTGGTATGAAAAGGTCACTGCAACCCACCCAAACCTACCAGCAGCTCTTAGCAGTGCACCGAGGGAGCCGGCAAGTTTTGGTCGAGTGAATGAATAGCCTCTGAAAAATAACAACCGAGAGGCTGGCGTGTGCTTAAACGCCTTTGCTAGCCGGGCACTTGAATTTAGGATTTTATTATCCATTGCTGCAGATTTCTGCCAACAAGCTGAAGAGTGGCTGTAAGCTTTTATAGCCACAGGTAGAAGTTTTCCTTCCCTATTTCTTTCACTCACATCTCTAATAGCTGTTTCCATGTCTCAGGTTTGAAATACATGGATTCTTCTTGAAGACTGTTAAGAGAAATACTGCGATGGCGTGGGATGGTTTTGCTTTTATGTGGAGAGGGAGGCTTGGAGGCTCTGTCTCTGTTTTCAGCCCTTTCTTTTCTCCCTCCCTCCTTGGCCAGCAGTATCCGGAGCCCCGCAGGGATGGCCCCCACCATTAATTCCGGTCACTTAGCCGGGACTTGTCCTGGGACAGCATTCCGCGCAGTGAGATCTGGAGGAAAGTGCTGACAAGAGTGTGGTGCCCAGTGGGCAGCAGCTGGGGGAGACTATGGGCACGTCTGGGAGAGGCTGTGGGCACGCAGGGCTGAGAGGCAGCAGGAAGGTACCCCTGTCCTGCCGCAAGGATCATCTGCTCTTGGCCATCAGATGCTTCAGAGGTCTGTTCTTTGAATTGTTGTGAAAGGTTTGATTGTTTTTGTTGTTTTTTAAATGGACTCAATCACTGTGGTTTGTAAAATTGATTCCTTGCTGCCTTTTCCCCAGAAGGTACCATTACACGTGAATAGACCTTTCAAATTCAGCTCCATTGAAAATAATGGAATTAGTCTGTGCTGTTGTTCCCATTAAGGAAATCAATCTTGTTTTGAAAACCCTTGTGCTTTTGAGAAGAGCAGAACTTGACAGGAGGATCTACCTTTGCTGGCCAGGGTCCCACTGCAGACAATCCTCCTGGTGGGCATCCCCTGATGTTCGCCCTCCCCTGTGGGGAAGATTTCCTGTGGTTTGGGAACCGTGTTTCCCTGAGTAGTTCTGTGCTATTGTTCTTGTTGGTTTTTAATATAATTTTGTCCTTACAGTCTTCCTTTGTTTTTTTTTTCTCTGACATTTGTGTCATGTTGTAGACAAACAGTTACGTACTCCATAGTTTTATTTTCGGTAGTGCTACCCTCATGGAGCACAACTAGCAGACTGCATTTCCAAACTGTCTCCTGCTTTTCCTCTGCCAAAAATGCTGACTGCTCCTCTCTGCTCACCCAGGACAGCTTATCACTGCTGGTGTGGGTCTTTGATGGCCTCTTTCCAGAGTGTCTTAGCCCTTTTTGGAGTCAGCTCCTTGCTTTCCCTTGTTGGACGCTGAGTCACTGGGATGTCCTTGCTGATTTGTTGACTGAAAGTGATGGATCCATGGAAGCCATGGATTTTCTTGTTGGCACTCCTGAGTAATGTAGTATTACATTGGCTGCTTTTTTCTTTTCTTATTTCCCTATCTGTTCTGCTAAATTTATATACATATATATATACTTACATAAAATAAACAAGGAAGCTTCTGTAGAAAATAAATCATTATTGAGAGGGCAAAATGACACTAAATTGGCAGCTTTGCAGAAGGTATGATGCCTTTGATTGATTAGTTGTCAAAGAAATGTAATGTACTAAACTTGGTGAAGATTAAGGATGTTAAGATGGTTGAAATTCATAATGCATTCGTGTTTGGTGTTAGGTTTAGAGTCTCATCCAGAATTTCAATTTTGAAAATGCAAAGTATTTGTTTTGTTCTGTTCCTTGGGAGCCCTTTAGGTGTTATGGAAAATTTGAGTTCTTAAACAAAAAAAACAACAACAAACAAACAAAAACCAGTCTGAAAGTATTTAGTAGTCACAGTTTATGAATTAGAGAGAGAGAGACATTACTTTTTGTGATTAATAGTGAGTTTCTGAGGTACATTAGACACTATTTACAGAAACTGAGCACCAGAAATAATAGTAGCATTATCCTGAACCTCGTAATTACTCTCAGGGTCCAATTTTACATTGTGTCTAATGCTCAAGAAATAATAGCAGCACATTTTCCAGCAAATGCTTATTTAGGTATTTAGATAGATACATGTACAGCAGGAGAAAATATTAGTTAAACCAAACAATGCCTTTTGAGAGGGTGAGCAATCTTTTTTCTTGTTTCTTTGTGTTTTGTTTCTGTTTTATCTGTGTGCTTTTTCTTTTGTAGCCACACGGGCCCCTTCTGACTGTCTCACTCCCGCATTCCTTCTGGGAGAGAGGACAAATACCTGAGTTTTGCATGTGGAATCTCAGCCCCAGCCCTCCTCCATGCCCTGCATAAGCAGCCTTTCAGAGCCTTTCACTCTCCTGTCTCCCTATCTCCGGATGCCTGATCTGGCCTCCCACCGGTCTGCTTCCCCTCTTTCCAGCTGCTAATAAATCCTGCTTTACTTAACAAAGCAGAACAGAAAGGAGCCAGCAGGCAGTGGGGGAGGTGACTGAGCCTCCTGACACCCATTCCACCTGCTCCTTGACAGAAGACATCAGGTGTGCTTCTGCAGGTGAATGGATGTCCTGTCCTTGGCCTAGCTGATGTGCAGCACATGAGCTTACAGCACTGACCATCTCGGCCCCTTTTCTGCCAGCCTTTTTTGGGCTTGTGCTGCCAAATTCCATCGCTCCTTTGCTAAATACTCAAATAAACATCTTGATTTTTCTCCCAGGGAGAACTCTCTTACAGTACCTGCGCAGTATTGTGGTAGTTTTCTCCATCACCTCCCTGTGCTGCTGAGAAGACAAATGAAATGCCCCAGACCTGACAACAGTTAAGCTAGGTGGCAAATGACTGTCATATTGACCACTGTGGTCTGCTTGTCTCTGTTCTGCTCTCTTTTCAGAAGTGATACCAGGCTGGTCTTTGAGCTGATTGAAATCATGGTTATATTCTGTGCCTGCACAGCACCAGTAGCTGCAACTCAGGCTGTGGCACTGCCATTGTCACCGCTGTGACAGGGCTTTTTTGCCTATTGTAATTAGTCAGAAACTATGACCTTCATTCAGACTTTGCTTTTGCACGTTGCCCCGTGTGAGTGGAGGTGAGATGGTGAGAGCCCTGGTTTCCCTCATGCAGAACTAAGAAATGTTTGTCAAAAACTTTGTTGTGAAGTTTGTGAAGCGCTGTCAACACAACAGGTTTTTGCGTCGTCCGTGCTTCACTTCTTGTTCTAAAAACATACAGGATGAAGCTTCACATTTGCATTTAGCACAGCTTATTTTACTGTTATCTCTGTGTGTAGAGGGAAATGATGCTTCATCTACATGCCAGCCGGCAGTCCCATTCCTGGCACTCGGTGTGCTGCAGAACTGAAGCACAGGGACTGCAGGGAGGTGGTAGACTTGAAAGGCAAAGGCTGCTCCAAGGAGCCCGTTCCCAGGCCAGGAAGGGGACACTCTGGTGTCGGTGCCCAGTGATGTCTGTTTTCCATTTAAAGTTTTCTGAATGGTGATGGTCTTTTGCTTGGGTGCTGGATCCTGGCTGACAGCGAGGTTACATCAGGTCAGGCTGGTGATCAGTCCAGAGTGGGCTTCCCCAGCGCTCCGGTTTGGGACCAGTTCTCTTGATTGCTTTTAAGGATGATCTGGACTCTGGATCTGAATGCATTCTATATAAGTTTGCAAATGATATTAAATTGGGAAGAGCTGTTGACCCCCTGGAGGCTCGACAGGCCTTGCAGTGAGATCTTGACAAGGGGAAGGACTGGGCAATCGCCAACTGCATTAAGCTCAATGAGATGAGGCTGATGGGGGCCCACGATGGTCTGCAGCCTGCCTGTGCTACTGCCTGGGGTTGCAGTGGCAGGACACGAGGAGCTCACCTCGCCTGCTGCTGTCTAGGCTGAGTTCATCAAGGCCTGGCTCAGAAGGAAAGGTCCTCATGACTTCCCAACAGAGCAGGCTTGAGATGAAAGTCACGGGGCTACAGTAAATGTGGAGCTCTAAGGTATCGTTTTTAGAACTGCATTTCAGAGTGTCACAGCTCTTTAACTGATTTCAGTAATGAATAATTAAAGCATAAATACAAGAACGGTAAATATTTCATTAAAATACTAAATAGAAACAACAAAATCTGTTGAAGACAAAGGAATCTTTGTATTTTTATTCTCTCCTGCTATCTCCCTCCCCACCTCCCTTTATCCTCCAAAGCTGGAGAACCCTGTTCTGTGCCAAAGGGAGCGGGGTGATGTGCGGTCATCACAGCACTGTCAGGGATTAGAAATTCCTCCCTGCTTATTAACTGCTCTCCTCTGAATCTTCCTTCCCAGATTATCTTGTGAGTATAATGATTCAGGTAATAGCACGTGTGTTCCTTCCCCAGAAATGTTTACAGACCTTTGTAAACTCGAGAGGCTGGGAAGTTTCATAGCTGGTCTGCTGAGGAGAAATGCGTTCCCGCTCTAGTCAGAAGTTATGAGTTCAAGAGAAGTTAATTAGTGGCTAACGTCAGTATATGGAATCGCACTGTGTATTTGCTGTTCAAATGAATAAAACCCTTGCAGAAAATGTCTGATTAAGGATTTGAGTAACGCTGGATAAATAAATAAAATAAAGCAAGTCCTTAGAGTCAGTTTTCCTGACTTTATTTTATTTTTTCCCATGTTGTGGACTTTTGCAGAACAAAAGATTATTTAGAGACTTCACGGTTAGAAGTCAAATTAGATGTTTGTTGAGGTTGTGTTTATTAATCAAGGCAAGTAATTATAAAATGCTGTTCATTTCCAAGAGGAATTCAAGCAACCCTCGCTACGGCCCAGCAATGACGAATAGATAAGTATGTGTAACTGGTAGGGAGAGAATGAGCATTCAGGGTTGATGAAGATCTAATTTCCACTGAAAAATGAAACCAAATCTAATCTGAGGAATTGGAAACAATAAAGACAATGTGTTAAAGGGTGTTTATAGGTATTGCTGATATTCTGCATTGAAGTCTCCCTGGCCTGCATATCTGGGGGGCCTGTCGCTTATCTTGTCAAATAATTGCAGAAGCAGATCTATATTTCACTGCTGACAGTTCTGCCTGTCTGCAGCTACCTCACCTTTAAGGCTGTTTTTCTTATATTCAAAGGAAAGGCACTTAATGATTATGTGGTCATCACTATGTCACCTCTCCCGAGAATCAGAGTGGAGAACTTAGGCTGGACCAGATATCCACCCGACTGAAATCCTAAGACTGTTTCCAACCTGTTTTCCCAAAACTGTACTGAGTGGTGCCCAGAGATGTTCACCGGTAATTGCCCGATTAGTCACTGTGGCTCTGGTGTCGGAGGTCACTTGGGATTAAATTCAATAAAAGACTTGGCTGCTGCAACATCATATTTTGTAAGTGCTCGGATCCCTGAGTGGAGCCCCCAGATCTGAGGTAAGCGCTTTAGCTGCCATACAGAGCGCGTGTGGAGAGTTTAATGCTGAACAAGGCGATTGTTTTTAGAAAACCAAGAGGTGGGAAGGGACAGCAGGGGCAGTTCTCTTCTTCTCCATTGTAGGGGATGGCTCAGAACTGGGGGGATGCAGAGGGCAGCTTCAAGCTGTGAGTACGCGTACCAGCAGATTTAGGGGGGGCTACCAAGCATGTGGGACTCTTGGTTCACCCTTTTTTGGCTTGTACGCTTGACATCTGCCAAAGCTCATCAGCGGTGCAGAAGTCCTGTTCTGTGAATGGCATTTTAACCTGAGCACTGAGGTTGCTCCTTCAGAGATGTCACAAGGGAGTTCTGAGTACTGGCTGATGCTTGTCAAGAATTTGAAGATTAAATATGCTGCATGCGAATAAGTTTTTCTTTTCTTGTATTGGACTTGGATACTAAGGTGATAAGCACGGTATAAATATCTTGAGAGAAATGCTGAGCATAATAATCTTATTGATCTCAAAAACTACAAGATCTTTCTGCAACTTTCTAGGGTGTTTTTTTTTAATGTGATTAGTCATTTATGTCCCATTAATGGTGCAAATATGTTTTCGGCAGAAGAATTAGGAGGAGGAGATTATCATTGTAGTAAAACAGTGTAATTCGCGAAATAATAGTTAATGTCTTCCAGTTGTTTGGTTTAAGGTGGATAGCTCTGGGTGGGATTAACACACAACATATGTACCGAGCACTTGTTGGCTCTGCAGGAGCTGTGCTTTACAGGCTAAGGCTTTGTTTTATTTATGATAAACCTCTGCTTAGAAGACCTTTTAGAGTTGTTTTCTTTTGTTTTTGTTTTAAAGCTGGCACTAATAAAGAAAGTCTAGAAACAAAGGGCCCTTATCCTTTAGTTAAGCTTTTTATGAACGTGATTTTTTTTTCCTAAACAAACAAAAAACCCTAATTAGAAGGGAGCACAGCTTTCAAATAGTGTTGGTATGGTTTAATTTGTAACTTGCTATTACTTTCCGAGTCGCACCTGGGGAACAAAACACAGAGTGCTTCTGTGAGATGTGCTGCAGGAAGGCTGCTGCTCTGCTGTGGTCTGGTAGCGATGCCATGAATGTTCCTGATGCCTTAAGAACACTTAGAGCCCTTCAGCTTCAGGTGTATGAGCAGTCCTACAGTTATTAGTCCCTCTGCTGATTTTTTGTTCCTCTTTTTTTTTTTTTTAATCTATCAAAATCTCTGAAGTGTAAGCCATTTCAAACTGACTTGATTAAATGGCCTTTCCTTTACAAAGTCTTTTGATTAGCTGAGAAACAATATTATAAAGTTATCCCCTCTCTTCTGCAAGGAACGGGCAGGATTAATGATTGCGTTGCTTTGCCTGCAAACGGTTTGGTGGTGCAACCTTGTGTGGTTGGAAACGCACACTTATTAATGAGGTTCCCATTAAGTCTCTTACAAATACTGATGAATAGTTAGATGCTCGTCATACAGACACTTTGTCTTGTGCCTCGAGAGTAATTGTTGAGCAGCTGTGCTTGAATCCCTTTCAACACAGTTGTTTCTTGGTTCTGCCTGAGGCGAGCAGATGATGCTTCGCAGCTTGACAAGGCCCCATCCCAGAGGGATGGAGCTGGATAAGTGAACTGACAGGGGTTCCAGTTCACAAAATGGGCTGGAGTGATTAAATATGGAATGGTGCGAAGTACTGAGCTCCTGGCTTCTTTTCTGTGGAGGAAGAAGAGGCCACCATGTTGAGTGAGCGCTTGCCTGTTCAGGGCTGGCTCCAGAGAAAGCTATCCATTTCCATTCTGCCTTCTTCCTCAAAACACTTAAAGCCAGTGTTGCATGTTAAAAAAAAAAAAATCACAATTAAAATATTAATTATTAGTGCTGAGAGTGTTTTGAGCCATTTTAGTATTCAATCGGCTGTAATTAAATACTCAGTGAACACAAAATTAGGTCATATATTATGTAAATAGGATGAGACATCCACTAGCTCTGGCAACAAATGCCTTGGAGTCCTTCAGGGTGTAATTCGGGACTGGACTCTTAGAGCCTAATTGGTTCTGTCTGACCCCGATTCCCTTCTCTGTCACATGCCCACCTGAAGGCAGAGTGAATGCCAGGCGGGCTGCTGGGGATGCTTCCCTCCCCGCCTGCAGGCTGCGCTCCGGCCATGTAACGTGGTGCCTCCTTCGGACACGAGCAGAGTGACTTCAAGTATATAAATGAAATACCAAAATCAAGAACTGGTGCTCAGCCGTTGGGCTGAATGAGGCTCAGAGCACGCGGCGCTGCCCGGGATCGTGCCCTCTATTCTCTCAGCGTGACATTTGATAACTTTTAGTTTAGCCTACATAATTACAAACGCCAAACCTGATTTGGCTCCCTCCGAGGAAAGCGGGAGCGGTTGCAGGTCCGTTGTTATTAGTCAGAACAATTACGTGGCTCTTCGAAGAGGAAAAATAAAAACTAGAACTTGCAGCTCTCTGCCTGCCAGCGACAGCTCTGCGCTGCTGGGCTGCAAGAAGCCATGTGCCATACACATCTGGAGCCACTCCTTCCCGGTGTCCTCCCCTCGTTTCAGATTCATTGTGCTGCCTCCAGAAGTGGCACTCCAGCAGCATCCCCGTGCCTTTCTCCCAGCTCTGTTGTTATTTTTAAAGCTGAACGCAGGCCTCTCACGCACGAGGCACGTGGAGAGGAGCAAGCGCGGGCTGTGCTGCAGCAGGGAGCTACGGGCACCGCGTGCTGACCTCGCCTGGTCCTCCGTCACCGCGCGCTTCCCACCCCTCCCTGTTTTGTTCCCTGTGAAGCAGGCTGTAATTCAGAGCTGGCTGAGGGGTGATGCATCATATATTCCGTTTGAATCCTTCAGATATTAGTTTTCTAGACTGTGCGTGGCTCTCTGCTGCTGGCGTGCTTCAAATCATGGAAGAAAGAGATTGTAGTCTAATACGCTTGGATTTCTGAAGTGAGACGATGTATTCTCTAGCCCCTGTCTTCTGCTCTGCCTCCCACCCCCAACCCAAGCACCCCTGTTTTAAAGAATCTCTTTTCATAGCTTCTGACTGGTTCCCTGCAGGACCCTGGTAAGAAGCAGGGTGGGTTCACATGGGTAGAGGGAGGCCGGCCCTGTCCTTGGGAGTGAGGGCAGTGTGTGGCAGGGGCTGCTCCCCAGCCCTGGCTGCTGGATGGGAATTGCTCTCTAAATCGCTCACTGAGTTTGTTGCTGTGAAGGTAGAACCTTAGTATATCCCACATTGGAAGGGACCCATCAATATTATTGAGTCCAACTCCTGGGTCCATAAAGGACCATCCAAAAATCAAACCCAGTGTCTGAGAACGTTACCCAGACGCTTCTTGAAATCCAACAAGCTCGGAGCTGCAACCACTGCCCTGGGCAGCCTGTTCCATTGCCCAGTGACCCTCTTGTGAAGAACCTTTTCCTGATGCCCCACCCAACCCTCCCCTATCACAGCTCCATGCAGTTCCCTCTGGTTCTGTTGCTGTCACCCTGGAGATACCTGCCTGTATGAAACCTGCTATGTGCACCTTGAATTTAGGTGACGGAAGTCACAAGGAAGCAACTGCTTGCAGCTTGTCTGCAGGCTTGACTGCTTGCAGCTTCGTACTGTCAGGAGGCGTGGATTTGGCTTATCAAGCGGCGCTGGGCTTGCTAAGTGGTTGGCAGACATTATAGAAAAGTGAGATGCTATTCATGCTGCAGTGGATAAGAAGTTGGAAAGCATTGGTTTAAGATTGCAAGAGGCTGAGAGGAAAATTGAAGTCATGGAGATAACGATCATTGGACCTAATGCAGTCCTCGCTGAGAATGCCAAAGACCAGGTTGTAAGCTGCGCAGAAGTCCAGTTGATGATCTAGAAAATAAGCGCAGATTGGGAATTATCATCTCGGTGGGAAAATCTCGTGGATGTACCGATGGAGAAGCAGAGAGATTCATTTGCTCGTTGCAGAGTGCTGGCTGAGCTGCATAAACGTGAGGTGAAATTTTTTCAAAGTGCTTCAGGTTGTCATAAGGGCATCGCGTTAGTGAAATGTCAAGCTGAGCAGTGGCTTCCCAGGATGATAAATCAGTGCCTACAGTATTGTTAAATGGCATGGTAACTCGAAACAGGTCCATACACTGCAACTCTAATGCTATAAAGTCTGCGTGTTGTTTTTGTTGGGTTTGGGTTTATCCTTGTATTGAAAAAAGTACTGCTGGGTTGGCTGTTTGGGTTTGGCTTTGGCTTTCTCCTTGTATTAAAAAAAATAATCAAAAATGATCCAGCTGAAATGCATGTAGGGTACTCTGGCTGCTTTTTATCATCAGGTTATTATTATTATTTAATAAATATTTTCCTTATCCGTGGACAGGTAGATACCACAGCCTGGAGGATTTCCTTAGGCTCGGGTCTTTCTGTAATAGGAGAGAGTTTGGGAAGGAAGGCTCATGGTCTTGCTGAAAGCCAGTGCAACATCCTGCAAGGCCTGGCTATTCACAAGTTTGTATCTGTGCAGATGCAGCTGTTTCTCATTGTTCTCTAGGACTTGTGTGACCTGGATGGTTTACTGCCTGAGGGGGTGCTGGGTGAGCTGGGAGCCAAGCCCTCGTCCCCGGCGTGCTCCACAAGCTGTCCCTTGCCTCCACTGGCAAAGCTGCCTTCTTTCTGTCTTGCCATCTGGTTTAACTCCGGTTTGCTGTACTGCGCCACGTGGGAATACATTTCTGTATGCCTTTCAAAATGCAGAACGTCTTTGTGATTACCTGTGAGATTGCTTGGGACTTTTATGTGCTTGCTGTGTTGTGCAAGCTCGTAATACATTTACAAACAAGCCGCAAGCTGGGACGAAACTAGGTCACTGGTAGCTCAGTACTGGGCAGATGTTGGCTTTTCCTCATTCATCCTCTGTCCTCAGCGATATAATTGGGATGTTAGAGGTAGCTGAATGTTGCTGACCATAGCTAATTTCTATTGTGGGGCCATCAGAAGGTTGAATTTTGGAGGTCCGAAATGAGCGTTTTCCATCGATGGAGAGCGCGGGATATTTTGTCTTTGACTCGCAGTGGGAGGTCACAGCCTTTTGTGCTCACAGCTTTGAATCCAGCATAAACTGGGGTGATTAGCTCCCTTTTCTAATGAGTACACAAAGCTGATTGTGAATGAGCCAGTGGGTTCATTGTGAAACCTTGGCCTGCATTTAATCCCTTATGTGAGACCCCCTTTTACACAGAGATAGCAATTGGAATCCAATTTACATCGGGCTCGGCATTAAATCTCCTTACACTTGCAATACTGCTAATCAATGAAATTGAAATGCAGTTGCTGTGAGGAGCCTCTTCCCTTCAGTTATGCCACTCACTTTGTGCCGCAGCGTTGTGAGACGGAGCCCGTAAGTGGGAAACACTTTGTCTTCCTAATACAGGAATAAACAACGTCTCGCTTCCTGGCAAAACACATCCCGAGCGCTGTATAACAAACAAGAGATATCTTAAAAGTCCATCAAGAGACGCTATGGTAATTTCATAGGAACGGCCACCTTGCTTTTAGTGAGAATTATCTAAATAAGAAGATAAAAGGAAGAAGAAAGGGAGCTTGACGTGTAGAGAGACACATGAAAGGTTTCAGGAGAGGCTTTCTGTGCTGCGCAGATGTATTAGCGATTGAGTTTTCTGGCGAGCACCTTAATAGCAAGAAGAGTTTCTTCCTGTCTAGTTTTAACAAGCAAGGCTTCTAAAAATCAGATCTGGGGTGCATCAGAAATCAGTGAATGATGGGGAGGAGACTTCCTGTGCGTTGCGTGGGAGCTGCACAGCTGGGATGGCTCTGGTGGGAGACATGAGCGTGGTGGGCGCAGCTCTTCTTGGGGCCTTCGTCTGGCCAGGCTTCTGCTTTGTGCCTTGTGCAGCCTGGGTCAGGGACTGCTGAATCCTAACCCCCACCTATTGCTTTCACTGCCTGCAGCCCCTTAAAATATTCATTCTGCCTTTTATTCACCGATGCTGTTTAATACCTGAGGCACAACGATGATCTGGAACACTTGTATTCTGTTACAGTCATTGTTTTGGGATTATCTAGAAAGCTGACACTGGGCAGGAAATTAGTCAGTATATACTCCCATTGTAGCCAGTATGCCAGGTGTGGATATTTAAAAAATCATGAAGTAGCCTCCCCCAAATCAGGTGGGTATTTTGTTGTTTCTTTTCTTTATTTTTTTTAAAGCACAATAAACCGCGCTTGCTTTTTATTTCTCACCTGGTTTGTGAGCTGTTGGGAAGCTGTTGGTTGTGTTTCCAATCTTATTTGCAGCTACGAGAGTCAGAAACATCGGTTTAGGAAAAAAAGAGTTGCTTTTTAATACATCCTAAGGAATTTGTGAACAGAAGTGTTAGGACAAATACTACAGAACTTGCTGTGAAATCACAGGAGCTCCCGCTGCTGCTGAACTGAGCAGGGTATAGCCGCGTCCCTTCCTCGCGCAGCATCCTGCCTTGCTTTTGCAAGCACACTCCAGAGCCCTAAGGATGCTCTCAGCTAACGCAGCTCTTTCTGTCCCAAGCAATCCCAGTCCCCATCGGATGCGGCTTTGGAGCCTCACGGGACGGCTGTGAGAGCAGAGCACGAGGGCTGCCGTGTGCGGTGCTGCCTGGGCAGCAGCCTCAGAAGCAGGGCAGCACTGCAGCACTGCTTGCTCTGCTCCGGCCGCTTCCAGCAGATGAGTGCAGCCAACCACGCAGCAGCTTTTCCCAGCCAGCAGCCAAACAGGCCGTGGAACTTTAAAGGTGTACTTTTGGAGAGGTGGAGCTTTGGGTCTCAGGCGGACGGATGGTGTCGGTGTGTCCAAGCCATGCTTCATTTAATCTGGTTACATATCACTGACCTTTCCAGTCTGAGCCCTTCTCCTCCGGTCTGAGCCTCGGTGTTGTCTCAATTGAGTTACTGCAAAGTTGTCTGAGCAAGGCTGATCTGAAAGGCCGGGGGGAAGTTACAGCGGGTGCAAAATGGAGCTGCCTGCTTGCTGGATGGCAGTAGCTGCAGGGAATGGATTTGACTTGATCTTCAGCAGTTCACACTTATTTCCACATATAAATTAAAAAGCAGGAAAAAAAAAGAAACCAACCCAGCAACAACGCATGCCTTAAACTGCTGCTCCCGTTTTAGAGATGCTGGTTATCTTTGGACAAGCTGCTGAGGAAGACAGGGCTGAGCTGTGGTTAATGGCTGTGTAATGGTCACAGGCTCTAAACACTGCTCTTGTCTACGCGTGCAGTCCTGACCTTGGGATGGATCCCATCAGAAAATGTCTAGTTGGCATTTCAGGCAAAGCTGATCTGCTGTAGGCTTTAAGACTGAGGGTATTTTATTGATTTTCATGTATTTATTTGTCTGTTTTGTAGAAATGCAGCAGCCTGCAATAAGGCCAGATGCCCTGATGCAACTGAGCCTGCTGAATAAGCAAAGCGTTTTGGGGCATTTGATTTTTGACCTCGTTCTCTGTGAGCAAGTTGAAGCTGGGCACTTTGCAGGGAGCACAGTTTTGTGGAGAGAGGATATTCATCTTATTTGGCAGAGAATACATGGAAATCTGTGTGGCGACGCCTTTCCAAGATCTTCTATTTTCTGTATCTGCAGGACTCTGCCCCCAAATCAGATCTCATCTGACTGATACATTTTCAACAAGACGATTCTGACTCTTTCACAACTTCCATGTGTAAATGTGTTAATGTTTTGCCCGGCACATTATTTCTAACAGGCTGAACTTTCATTGTGTTTTCGCAGTTTGGGTTTATGTTTAACTCGAGGCTTTCTTTACAATTTTTGCTGCCTGGTAGCCTTACGACTGCCCCAAGATTATAAAGAAAAAAAGACACCCACCCAGTCTGCCTGGTTTTGTTTTGCAGAGATTTTCCTTTCTCTCCCCAACCTCCAACCCCCCAAATCCGAGCCCCAGGGGGAAATAGGGAGTTGCTTCCTCAGTCCTGTCAACTCCTGTGCTTTCAGGATGAGCCTAATGATGTTGAGCCCTATATGATTCTTTCACACTTGTCTACTTCAATCTCACACCACAAGACAAGTAGGTGCTGTGAGGAGGGAAGGATGAAAGTCATGCCAGGGTAGAAATCTGTGAAGTGTACGCTCTGGGTGCAAGGGAGATTTGGGATGAGATGCAAATCCTGCATGTAGCATGGCTGGTAGTGGTTTGGTTTTTTCCCTGCAGTTTAATATAATTTTCATCTTGACGCATAGGAAACCAGATCAGGCTTTGGGGGTGACACAGAGGATAAGAGTAAGGAATTGCGCTGGGTGCTGGTGTTAAGGAGGCGGGAGCAAACAGCAGGATTTGGGCACAGAGGGGAGAGGATCAGAGCTGATATACACAGCACCCAGGTGGCTGCATGCAGGGGTTGACCTTTTTTAATCACTTAGGAGACTACTTCTCCTAAAGACGTGTCAGTGTTTGTATAAGAATACAGGAGCTGCATTAGCAACTAGTGTAGCCCTTTGTCCAAGCATTACCTGCAACCCAGCGCGTCCCCTGCACCTTTTGCACTGAAGATAGGCAAGAAGTGTTGCCAGGGTAGATTTTGGGAACAAATGGTGCTCAGCAGCTCCATAGCATGAAGTCTACTCGTGCTTCCTAGTGTTTGCTTTTCAGCTCATCTGCAAGCTGTTTCCTCTTGTGCTTTCTGCTGAGGTGGAGGCAGCTGCAGGGGGGCTGCATGCCCTGCTTCCCCAGGAGGGAGCAGCACCACGAGCCTTGTGCTGATCTTCTCTGTAGCCATGAATTCCATGCAGGTAGCATTTGGCAAGTCACACGTAGGTGCTACAAACATACAGAGTCGCATGAAGACAGGGCTTCTTTGGCCTTTTGCTGCTTGATTCATTTTACATACGTATGAAATGCAGATCAGATGTACTGCTGTGTGTTTAAGTAGTGTGGCTGCCTCTTCTCTATCTCGTTTCTGCTCCTTATGGGTATCCATGAGCTAGTTTTGTATAGGGCTCTGTTTCTATTGTACCAGAACAATACCTGAGGCCATGCAGATAGCGCTGTGCACCTGCTCCTGGGTAGCTGCAAGCTGAGCAGGCGTGGTGATGTGTTTGCCTTCTGAGCACAGGGTCCTGTGGCTGGGACACACGTGCTGGATGGCGGTCCCCAGTCCAAAGGGAGGCTCAGTGAGTGAAAGGGGTGAAAAAAAGCAGGATAGGAAGGCACAAAGCAGAGTGGGATAGCACAAGTCTTACCAAAGGCTTCACTGCTTCATCCTTGCTTTCTTGTTTCAAAATAGCTCTGGGTCTTCTTTGCTTACAGCTAATTTGTAACGCGATTCATTATCACAAATCTGGATCTTAGGGACTCCGCTGAATTCGAACCTTTGTGTGTACTTACGCAGCTGCAGCACCCCAGGTACTCGGTCACTTTTTGGAGACGATTTTGCCAGCAAAGCTGATGTCAGGCCTCTGCGTAGTTAAAAAACCAAATTGAAGCAGCCCATTGTGAGGAATCTGAGAAAGTGCTGTCGGCAGCCAGGTTCTCAGTGAATGCTGGCCCTTGCCCAATGATCAAATGGGTGATTTACTATGTGCTTTTCCCCATTGCTATGCAGCGGGCCAGAACTGTTGTGTGGATTTTTTTTTTTTAGACCTCTTTTATTGGATTTGTGAGCTCTCTTTGTGGTTTGCCAAATGACCAGCATTAAAAATGACATTCTTTGGCTGTAGGTCTAAAGGTTGCGATAGCAAATCAGAATTTCAGCGTCGGAAATTGGGCCTCATAAGAAGCAGACATAAATCAAGGCAGAGCTGATTAAATGCACTCTTTTGCGAAGCGTTGTCGTGGGGCTGAACGTGTCCGCTTCTCCACTGAAGTTCCTGAGGGGTCAGAAAGCGTTGGCAGCAGAGGAGGAAAGCATGTAGTCAGGGATAGCAACCGAGTGCCGTTTGTCACTCCTGGGGGGAAACGGTGCAGTGAAGACCATGGGCACTGCAGTGTGGAGAACACCAATGGTCCTCCTCAGCTTCCAGCAATGCAGTCCCCGTGCGGGACAGCAGTGGTGGAGAGCTGGAGGCACAGATCTCGCCCACTGGCATCGCCCGGCTTGGATGTGACCTGCTGAGGTGGCTTCAGCCCCACTTCTGTCTGCAGGCTGTTCAGAACGGGCTCGGCGTAGCAGGGCTGGCTTCTCTGCAGCAGGCATTTCAACTGCAGCAAGGCTAAACCCAGCATTTACCACCACTTTGGAGACAAAATGCATATCAGCCACTCTTCATCTCCATTTCCTCATTGCTTTTAGTTAGCACTCTTCAGGCATTGGAAATCGTGAGTGCACTCCATTCCAGCCTACTCTTTCCAGCTGGACGATGAGAATCAAATCATTTCCTTCATCCTCTCGTAGCTGTGAGACCTGCTTAAGAGAAACATCAGGTATCTATTTATGAAAACAGTGTAGAAGCAGCAAAATGCAATTTAAAACGTTGGCAATAAGATGCTGCCTTGAAGACGTTCTGAAAGCTTCACCAGGACAGCCCTGGTTCCTGGAGCACCTAGAGATGCATCAGCCCCGCTCTCGGTACGTGTTAAAACAATATTATGCTAGCGCATACCTACACCAGCGATGGTGCTTTTAATGAATATGCACTGTGCTGAACATAACATCTAGATGAATCCCCCGGGGACATTTTCTTTTTTGACTGTTCCAAAATCCTGTTCAAGCGGATTTGAGTTAGTCATCCAACATCTGCTTGCTCTTCCTTCCTAACAGTATTCATTCAGAGGTATATACTTCCAGAGGTAACCTTTGCCAGTGCTTCCCTAAATACTCAGAGATATGCAAGGAGCACAGGAGAGTGCATCTCAAAAAAAACGTAGTAGGATGCAGTGACAGCAGAGTGCAGCTGCCACCTGCAGATTGATGCTTGCACGGGGATCCTGTCCTCTGGGCTGTGCCTGAACGATTCTCTGTGAACCCTAAGAAATTGGTTCACTGATTTTTTTT